>JAFFZR010021262.1:0-16740 GCA_018397195.1 Lethrus apterus | reverse complement strand
TCAAGTTGTTTCGCCGGTCGCAAAGCGCTCGTTAGCGCTCTGCGCCTCTATCTTTTTCACGTCGTTTTCCGCTTTTATCTCAACATGCTATGATAATTCATCAATAGCTAATAATTCTCGATTAGTTTTAAGCTATATTATGATTAGAATCAAACTTTTTACAGTGTATTACGGCGTTTTTTGCGGATTTTGGGTACAAATAATGAACTAAAGTTAGTTTTAAAAATTTTGTTTGTTTGTTAAAATATCGACTCGTTTCCACATCACCCTTGAGGTACAGTCACCGGCGCGTTTTTTTTTACGTGGTTTCCCCAAGAGGCCTAATCCACAGTCAATGTCAATTTATATTTTCCTTTTTCTTTCGTGTTCCTTCCATTTCGTCGTCACTGTCGCTTTCTACTTCGTCCTTATCTTCTTCATCTTCGCTCCCGTCATAACTGCAGATTTCCTGCGTTGTTTTTTTCGTCCGTTTTCTTGATTTTCCGTCATTCCGGGTATTTCCACCATCGTCGGTAGTTCGTCATCTGAATCGTTGTCCTCGTCGTCTGAGAATTCGTCAAACACTTTCTTGTTGGTACATGTCTCGCCGCAACAAAATTTGCATAAAACGGAACAATGTAAACCCGCTTTTCTGCACCCACACGATCCGCCACATTTTTTCGTGCATCCACACGAAATCATGTTCAATAAAACTTCGGGTACTGGTTCTTTTTCGCTCGTAATCGGCTCTAAGCCTTGTTCTGTTTTTTTCCATCCCCACTCTAACGCATTTTTGTCATCTCCCAGCCATCTTTGCACCTGGTGAAAAGGTCGGAAAGTGTGTTGACGGGCAGCTGCACTTGTGGGAGGAAGACGTTCAAGATTCGTCTTTGCTTTTATCTCTGATTGGGCAAACAATCTGTACCTGACGAGATCGATGGATTTGTCAGATTCTTTTCCCCCGTAAAGGGCAATCAGCACACTTTCTCCAACTGCAGCAATTTCATTTTTCGCAGGATTACTTTTTTTGAATAATTTTAATCCCTCTCGCAAGTATTCTTTTTCTTTGAAACATAAATTTACGATAAAAGAACGTAAAAAAACGTGAAAACAACTTGAATATGTGCGCTGCAAATGCACGCGCAACTTTGAGCGTGAATTGCCGAGCCCCCAGTCATCGTATCGAGATGATTTTTTTTAAATACGCGCCTGATCCTTCTCTACAAGGTTTATTTGAGGTGTTTTTGGCCTAGAATGAGTCAATTTAAAGTTATCTTAAAAAAACTTTTTGAAAAAGTAAAAAAAAATTATTTTTTCAACTTTACGCGCATATAACTTTTCCCGTGCATGATACGCAAAATTATACCGAAACAAAGCTTAAAGGTAAAACGGTAACGAATCGAAATAGCCCAGTTTTGACCTTTTGCGACGAATAGAACGCGACCAATCCACCAAAATATAAAAAATTATAATTTTTTTATATTGCAGCGAATTGGTTGACTGTGCGCATGCGCAAATTGAGTTTTAAGCTCCTCCTTCGATCACTAATCAAACTATTAAAAAAACCCAGACAGTGCCAAAAGTGCCGGGTCAAAGTCTAACTTTACTGGACTAATACTAACGAACTTGTGCGGTGATCCCGTATTAATATCGTCGTAGCTCTTTTGTTTTTCATTTCTGGGATATAGTATTATAAGAAAATTTTGTGCAAAATTTTATTTTCTACTGACTGTTACCTGAACATACAGGTATTCCTTTTAAAACGTGATGCGCAATTGTTTTATTGTGTGGACCATTGCAATCAGCGGAAAAATCACTGCATCTTTACTAATTTTATCTACAATCGGTGCATAAAGTAGGCTTTATCGCACTCCAAACAGTGCGTAAAGTAATTCATTATAGCACAAGTGATATAATAGATTCATTATAACAAGTGCGACAAAGTAAATTATTTGACGCAGTGTCTACGGCAACCACGGCAAAATGTCCGTACTTGTTGATACCCGTTGCTGAGAAACATTTAGGGAAAGACAATATGACATTGCAGGCGACATTTATATTTAACGAATTTCGGTAATTTTCTTCTTCATATTTACGGTTGTAGATAAAATAGTGTACGCAACACGTGCATGAAGTGCATTAAAAAACTCGTATGCTTTCAGCACTCCTAGCGGCTCGCATACTCGTTTCATAATGTACCACTTCACGCACTTCATACGTAAACTACTATAACAATAGTGCCCCGATAATTTGAAACACCTGGTATACAGGTTGTTTACTAAACACGCGGCAAAAATTAAGGGAGTTATTCTTTAGGCTATTTGTCCTAGGATTATTTTCGGAAAGATACTTTGTTTAAAGATACAGGGCGTTAAAAGCTTTTCGAAAAAAAAAACAGTACTTTATTACTTACTACTACATGTAAAGATTCCATACATAAAATGCATATCAGTCATCTCGTCGTTCATATAGCGATTCATATTAGACAACTTCACTAACAAAAATTTAATCATCAAACGAAAATACGAGACGCAATCAATTTTGGCAATATTCAAATCGAAACATAATCTACAACGTATGATCTACGGTTAAAATAATGTCTTTGAATTATCGCCCTGTATCTTAGAAATAAAGCATCTTTCCGAAAATCAACCTAGGATAAAAAAGTCTTAAAATAGCCTGAGGAATAACCCCTCAATTTTTGCCCCATGTTAGTAAACACCCCTTATAAAAAAAATGAAACTATATTTTGTAAGTTAAAGCATAGCGCCTGGTATTAGGGTGCACGTGCATAAAAACTTTTCTTGCTTATTTCTAACTATTTTTTTCTTTTTACTAATATACAAATACTTGGAAACTTTTTCAATTTTCAACAAAAATTGAACAAATTCGCGTTACTCGCGCGAACCAGTTAAAAACCACGGAACTCAATAAAAGTTGCCGATATGTTAACGTAATAGAAAAAAAACTACTGAATATAATAACAATAACATATGCACATAAATGGTTACTCGAAATACATTCAATTTTAAACTTCAATTGCATATTTTAGTTACATTTCAACTTTTGTCGTATAGAAAGCACAGCCGGGTTACCATATTGTGAGGTTGTTAAAAAAAAAAAAAAAATGTTGGATTATGTTGAATTTTAAAATTGTTTGTTTAGAAATAACGGTTTAGTTTTGAAAATGCTTTGAAAATCAGAGGGCGGTAGTGTTTCAAAGTAGGGTCAAGTGGGGGTAAATGTAAACTAGGGGTAATTATGAACAGTGCTATTATTAGAATTTTGAAATTGAATGGTTCCGCACCTTTACGCCATTTGATACACATCGGCCGGTAACGCACCGCACCATTTTGGGTCCAATTCAACGGATTGAACTTGTGATGTTGCGAAAAGTTTTGCGTGTTGTTTTTAACTTCGTAATTCGTTTCAGTAATATCACTGCATATTTTACGTTAAAGGCACTGAACGACAAGTTTCGAACTGTCTATTGTTTATAATGATAATTTTTTGATATAAAGAAACTTGTTTCGTTGACCTTACTTCAAGGTTACTAATTTACACGGTACAAACAAGTGTTTACAATTACCCCATTGAAATGTACTTGGGGAAAATGTAAACGCTATCTTCGGGTAAATATGAACAGCGACTTATTACTGAAAAATCATGTTTTTCTTAACAGAAAAGAAAAAATATGCCCACAATGTAAGTAAAAAAGTAAAAAACCACAAAAACTGTAGAGAGACACTCAAGACGATCTTACAAGGGCAGTGTCAATGACGTAAGAAACAAAAATTGCACTTATCGTCAGGCTTCATAAAAATATAGGTAATTCACTTGCATTGTTGTTCTCATTTTCCCAAACAAACTTTACTAGTAGATCAATTGGACATAATAATAATAAGGTGTTTCCATTTACCCCATATATATATTTGCACAGTCTAATTTTTCGATAGGGTAATTGTAAACATTCCTTGAAAGTCAGATAGTAACTCGTATGAAGGTAAAATTTGGAGAAAATCTTTAAAACAGTTGAAACTATATGGGTATTATTACAGTGTTCAACAATTACTCGTTAAACACAAAATAAAAAATTTCAAATTATAGAATACAAAAAACGTTTACGTTTACCCCACTTGACTATATATAAACTTCATAATGGAAAGCTCTATACAAAATTTAAAGTAAGTTATTGATTTTATTATTTTATTATTATTTTATTTATTATACAGGGTGACTGACGAAAAACCTTTGGCGCTGTATCTTGCTTAGTTTTTATCCAATTTGAACAAATTTTACATCAAATGAAATCGCTGTACAAACACTTTGACATGGACCAAATTAATATTTTTTCTTGCGCCCAGTTTTTGACAGATGACAGTCAACTTTCTTTTTTCAAATTGCACTGTATATATTTTTTTATGAATTCTTACAGAGATTTTTTTTTCTGAATATAAAAATGTAAACAACCATATCCATACGTTTTTTTTTTAAATCAAGTGATCAAAGAAAACGATAGGAAAAGTATATTCTAAATGTTTGTAATGACTAAATAAGATTTAAATGTTTGTCAGTCACGCAATTTGTCAAAACAGTTTAAGTTTTTGGTAATAATACCAATATTACCAATATGCAATGCGGCATAAATTATGTTTGTTTGCTAATCAGAACGTAAGTTGCACGAGTTGTGCCGAACCTGATCACGAACAATTCACCGTATTCTAAGGAAATACAATTTTTTTCCATAAAAACCACAAAAAGTATATACTCTTTATGAAAATAACGCTCATCGGAGGATTGAATTTTGTATTAATTTATTATTAATTTAAGAGAAGATCCTATTTTCTACCGTCCGTCGCTTACTTTGATCAGATGAATGCACTTTCAGCAAAAATGGTGTATTTAATAGAAACAACTGGAGTCGAGAAAATAATCATGTTGTGGAACATAATTTCCAAAGACGATATGCCACACCACATAATGCACTCATAAATGTTGCATTTTTAAATAATCATAACCCCCCATTTTTTTACTGAATGCGACGATGGGCGTTTCTAGACGGTTTCGGCAGTGTCTGGGAAAGCATGGAGGCAATTTTGAGCACCTAGAATAGATTTTTTATTGCTAATTTTGGTTACTAGATTTTTGAATTTTTCATTTTTTTTTTCAATAATAATAATTTTTTTGCTTTATCTGTTAACTTAAGGATATTCAGGAAAAAAAATCTCTATAAGAATGCATAAAAAAATATATACAGTGCAATTTGAAAAAAGAAAGTTTACTGTCGTGTGTCAAAAACTGGGCGCAAGAAAAAATATTACTTTGGTCTATGTCAAAGTGTTTGTAAAGTGATTTCATTTGACGTATAATTTGTTCAAATCGAATAAAAACTAAGCAAGATACAGCGCCAAAGGTTTTTCGTCAGTCACCCTGTACATACTTTAACAAGATCAGAAGATTGGGTTCTGGAGTTGGTGAATTTTTTATTTCATTTTGGAAAAACATTGCAAACCGTGATTATTTATTACTTTTCATAGAAGTATGTCTCAAACAGTGTATACGTTTTTGCGAGGTATTAATTTATAAGAAGTAAATTTTATTATTTTATTTGTTCTACATTTATATTTTCTTTGCTTAATACATT
This sequence comes from Lethrus apterus, assembly GCA_018397195.1. Classification (NCBI taxonomy): domain Eukaryota; kingdom Metazoa; phylum Arthropoda; class Insecta; order Coleoptera; family Geotrupidae; genus Lethrus; species Lethrus apterus. The sequence continues at coordinate 11,117 of JAFFZR010021262.1, read as the reverse complement.
TTAAGTTTTCATTTTCATTGACGTCATTGTTATTTTATCTGTTTCAAAGGAAAAGAATATTTTCAGGAATTTAAAGCAATTACTACCAAGAACTTGACAAAAATCAAACTTAATAATAATATTGGCCAAATTTTTATGTGTTTAATTGAGGGGTCTAGTTACAAAACTCACATTCTTCTACATAACCAAATGTTGGTAAATTAAATAAAACTTCTATGCGATTATTATAAAATGATATCGTTATAATTGTATATACAAAAAATTGAGGGAAAAAAAACAAATTTGATTAGTGCCTATACATATAAATTTAAAACATGTAAAAAGCAAATATTATAAGTTTTTGGTTGGAGAATGTAAGTTTTCTAACTGACATTTTTTTTCGTTTTCTCTCCAGTATGAGAAAATGCCTAATGCTTTGATTAAACTAAACGTCTTCAATTAAGGAACTTGGTATTAGTTGCTATACACTTTTGTTAAAGTCGTTGAAGATATTGTTTTAATTTATTTTAACAAATAATATTTAATAAAAACGGATCAACGGATCAGTCTAGTATAAATAATGCATAAATAACCCACACTAACCAGCTGGTGGAGAATGTGAGTTTTGTAACTAAAACGCATATTTTATCTATTATTAACATGGAAGAAAGGTAATTTTGTAACGATTATTATCTTATGACTATGTAGACTTTAAATTTCTCTAGAAGATGGCACTAATAACGTAATAACTCAATTTTCTTAGAAAGTGGAGAATGTGAGTTTTGTAACTAGACCCCTCAATTATTAGTGCTTGTTCTAATATTTATTAACAGACCAATAAATCTTAAAGTTCTATCAAAAACAACCACACATTTTTTATTTATTTATTTTTATCTTATTTTTTTGTGCAAATAATTGGCAACTGTTTTTTTTTTTAATATTAACCTTCAGTCTATTTTTACTCAACCATCCGCTATAACGCTGCAAATTCTGACTAACTGCAATTTGAAGATTTTTCAAGTCACGACCAGAATACATTAAGACAGTGTCGTCCGCAAAGGTGAAATAGCGAGATGATAAACCAACCTTCGACAAACTAGATATGTATAAAAGATAGAAAATCATTCCAAATGCCGATCCCTGATGTACACCAGTCTGAATGTCTTAAGTACTGAACTCTCATTATAACATAACATACAAATTGCTTCTTACCAGTTAAGTAACTTTTAAGCATATCATAAAGATTCCCTCTTATACCCATTTTGAACAATTTATTTAATAACAACTGACGTTACGATATCACTTTTACAAATCAGCAAATACTGAGATTATATAATTGATATCATCAAATATAATTTCACTGCACAGTGAATGCCACATAATTGTTGAAAACCGCACTAATAACTGTCTTATGGGCAGGGCCGAACCTAGCGTTTTATCGCCGTAGGCAAAATCAAAAAATGCCGCCCCCCGAGCTTCAAAATCTTTAAAATTAAAAAAAAACTATTATAAAAAAAACCACGTTAACCAGAAAAATGACACATAATTGAATTATAATAATAATAATACTAATACAGATTTACAGAAAATTGTTTTATTGAAAAACAAAATTTACATTTTTAAGGAGCTAACGATAATGAGCTTACAAACTAAAACTAGTACCTACTGTTTTCGGATATAATTTAAATATATTTTTAAAACAATAAACAAAACAAGTTAAATAATATACAAAGTCTAAACCTAAATTAAAACAATCTATTTCCAATTTTATTTTCTGCAAAATGGCGAATAACTTCTTTCAGATCTAATTTATTACTTAATACATGCTCAATGGCCAACATTGATAACCCATTAAGACAATTTTGGATAACATGGTTCTTAATCAATTTTTTATTATTTTTAATTTTGAAAAGGTTCTTTCGCCGGTAGCAACAGTTATAGGCAGCGTTAGCAAAATTCTTAAAGCAATGCTCAAATTTGGCCCAATTTTAAGGGAAGTAATGAATTTAAGAACGTTAAGTGGAACTTCTTTCTTTGTTAAAAGTGAACAAACAATACCTATTTCGTCAGCCAGTTCTAAAGCATTAAGATCGAAGAAATCACCATCTGACATTTTGTAATTCATTTTGACACGTTATTTAGTTTTGTCAACATCATATAAAAATTAAAAAGAGTCGTTATTACTATTCAAGTAATTCAAGTAATCGAAATATATTGGGTTGTGTTTATTTTTTGCGCTCTAGTTAGGCGGTTTTGCCGCTCCTAAATTTTGCCGGCATAGGCAGTCGCCTACTTTGCCTACCGCCTAGGGCCGGCCCTGCTATGGGAAAAAACTTTGAGATGAAGTTCAGCATTTTATTTTTAATAATTTTTTCTATTATTTTTGAGAAATTGGCTTGTAATTGATAGTGTCGTACCGTGCTCCCGTTTTAAAAATTAAAACTACCTTTGCCACCTTAAGATTATCGGGGAAAATTCCAGATTCAATTACGTTGTTTATCAAACTTAACAATATATTATTAACAATAATTGGAAACAATAGTTTAATATCACTAATAGTTATACCGTCCACACCTGAACATAATCCATTTTCACACGACAACAGCACAATTATTGAATTGTTGATATAAATTTCTTGAAAATTGTAAACAGTATATCTGATATGTAATATCAATTATTTCACTAACATGAAATAAATAGAAAATATTTTTAATATTTATAATTTTGAATCGTCTTCAAAATAGTTGATCAGTACATGTTAAGTAATAGAATATTGATGTTGAATAAACGTTGAATACTAACCTAACAACCCCATCCAAATCCAAATTTTAAAATCAGAAATTGCTTAAGTCTGTGCATTCTCGCACTTGCTCGATTCGAAAAACGATGTAAATTGTAGTCGGCATATTAATCATGAATAACAGAGAATACGAAAATTGGTTCGATTTGTTTGGTTTTGTTGTATTTCAACTTTGAAATCCATATCAGTTGATTATAGTTATAGTTAGTTATAGAATACGCCTGATTATGCATTGAACCGAATCCGGTTGAAAATAACGCAATAATTAAATTACAAAAGAATGAGGAAGAAAATCGGACGATCCGTAGAAAGAAATGTACAGGGACAATAAAATAAATTATGAACAAATGTGAACAAACGCCGAAATAATGTTTTTTTTTCTTTGCGCCAAAGTACACGATTTGAAAATTGTTTTTGATGCCTAAAATACTTTTGATTCCACGGGAAGCAGGTTTTTAAGTAAATCTATCATTGTGTTAAAAGATCTCTGGGCGATAACAAATCTTTTAACTTTTTATTGTAGAACATAATTTTGTGTACCTAGGTACATGATTTTACACTTCACAAATGTTATTTTTTGTTTATTTGCTTTATGGAGGTACATGATTCATAATTAATCTTTTTCTTTAACATTAACACTACTAATTTTTATTTTCTTTTCCAGGGGAGTATTTTGTTTGAAAATCGTTTTGGCCGTTCATATTAATTGTTTGGTAAGTTTATCAGATTAGTTTGTTCCATTAAGCTTTTGAATTTTGAAATGAGCAAAGTTTGTTATACCATGAGTAAAATCATATAAGAACTATATAATTGTGAATTAAATTAAAAGTTATAATTAATATTATTGAATTTTAATTATTCATAATATTTAATATATACATCTCTAAATAATGCTATATGGATGTTTTTCGTTAAAGTACGGTAAAGTACGACATGTTCTATGCACTACTCTCCCACGTTCTCCATGTATTTAAAATATCTTTATTTGTGTAATTATTTACTACACCAGCCATTATGTCTTTATATTAACGTCAAACATAAGACAAGTGTCAAAGTAGACAATCATAATACTTAATTATAATGAGACTGTCTAAGATCACTAAACAAGGCATAAACGGCATTTTTATGGGAATTATTTAGAAAATTGCTTATAACTCAAAAACTATTAGAAAAAATGGGTTGTATGTCTTATAACAATCGATGTAGAATTATAAGCGCATTTAAAAATGCAATAATATACAGGGGGTTCCATTAAAAATAAATGATTTTTACTGATTTGAAGTTGTTGAGTTGTCGCTAATTTTGAGCGGCCCTATATACTTCCTGGTAACTTTAACATCACCATTCCGTTGTCCATGGTATCAACTAGCAAAATGACAAAAATGAAGATTTCAAGTGCACTACTTCCGGAAATACCGAATTTTCAATATACCACTGCAATTAGTAAAATTTATTTAAAACAACAAAAAACTCCAAAACGGCTAGATTTTAGTATAGGGTACCCTTATAAGTTTTGGTGTAGAATTGTGAGTAGAATCTGAAAAACGATGAAAAAATATAACATTCCATTTAAAATAACAAAGTTGATGCACTTCCGGTACAACCGAAAGTGATACGAGAGCGCTAATAATTTAGAATAAGAGATCAGTTGGTGTAGCTTATAATTCCAAGTTATTATAGTTGATATATTTCTGGAACACGGAAAAGTTCTAACGAACCACTTTCGTGAATGACCCTGTATACCAGTAATAAAGCTGGTAAATATAATTAATTTAAATAAACAAAAATACATCGTGTTTACTCCGTACGAGTGGAATCAGTTTCGGGAGTATGAGAAGTTAATCCACGATCATCTACATACAACAGCGTCTATCACCAATAAAAATGGACGTGCTGAAGAAATCATTTTCAATTAAAAGTCACGTGTATATTTAACTTAAGAACAAAATATGTGATTAGAATTGAAGGGCGTGGCGATGTACAATTATGTTTAAATAATAAAATGTTTAATAGAATTCAGTAACTACGCCACCTGCTGGATTATAGCGTTGTTCGTCTAAAAAATTTCTGTTTTCCGGAATACTACTATAATCTAATAAAAACAGTTGTACAAAAAAAGCCGGATCACGAAACTGTCGAAACATATATTCGCAATTTGCTATTCAACAACAGCGAATGGCATTCCGAATATGATGAGTGTATGTTAGAAACTATGATAGTGAATGGTGAAATGGTAAGACGAGATGTAGGCTCGACAAAAATATCAATTTTATGAACAGTGTACTTCTGAAATACATCATGGACGAAAAACAAGTCGCTCTAGTAGTAGTAGTAGAAAAACAATATTTATTCTACATCAAGAAGACGTTTGTTACATACCGCATTATGTGTTAGAGAAAAAATTCCACCATTACAGCTGGAAAAATTTGGAAATATATACCTGAAAATCTAAAGGATTTTGAACACCTACCGTGTCATAGTCATAGTTTTAATTAATAGAAAACTTTCTATAAAATTTTCTACGAAACTTTTGATGCAAATTTTTTTATTTTGTAATTATATTTTAAAACTTTAATGAAGATGTTTTTTTATGTATTATTTTATTGCGTAAAACTTTTACTTCAATCATTTTTTATTTTTACATGGTTTTATTTTTGTAATTATATTTTAAAACTTTGATGAACAAGTTTTTTATTTTTATTTTATCTCATTTTATTTTATATTATTTTATTTTATAAAACTTTTACTTCAATCATTTTTAATTTTTATTTTTGCAATTTTTATTTTTATTTTATTTTATAAAACTTTTTTATTTCAACCTTTTGAACTAATTGATGGAACAAATTCATAGTAAACTATTTTTATAAAAAGGTTTCCATAGTAAAATATAACAAACGTCAAATATATGTATTGCTTGATAAAGATTACGAAACACGTTTTTATATTTATTATATTTGGTGTGTTGTAATAAATATATTTTATTGCACAACTCGAGTTTCAATTTCGTTGCACGCTCAAGAAATTGGGTCTGTACTATTGAAAACTCAGCAGTACAGACCCAATGAAGAGTCGTGAACCCCAGCGAACCTAAGTCGACTGACAAGCCTTGTGAATCCACGAACGTTAATTAACCACAAAACAGTTAGTGTCATAAACCACTTTGCACGTGCGTACGACTCTTCATTGGGTCTGTACTGCTGAGTTTTCAACAGTACAGACCCAATGAAGTGACCCTAGACGAGCTAGACAAGCTTTGTTTAAAGTATAAAATCTGTTTAGCGTCTAAAAATATACAGATTGTTATTACAATATATATAAAAATAGTTTTAATAAAAATTGAATATGCTTTAATTTAAAAAGAAATAAAAACTTACAGATTGCTATTACAATGTGTATAAAAATAATTTTAATAAAAAATGTAATGTTTAAAAAGAAAAATCTGTTTAGCGTGTAAAAATATACAGATTTTTACAACATAAATAATGTTAATAAAAAATTTATATTTAAAGAAAATAAAAACGTACATATTGTTGTTACAATGTGTATAAAAATAATGTTAATAAAAATTTAATGTTTAAAAACAAAAATCTGTTTAGCGTGTAAAAATATACAGATTATTACAATATAAAATTTAATTTTTAATTAATTACTACTTATAAATTTGTCTTCATTTATTTTAACCGACTTTTAAATTTTTTATGTGAAGTATGAAAATTATTTTTAAAGAGATAAATTGCCAAAATAATTATCGAGGATTAAATTGCGATAGAGATAATTTTTTTTAATAACGCATATGCACAAACTGATTATTGAATTCGTTCCATATGTCTAATGATACTCCATAAAATATCTTTTGTTTTTAGACTAACATCACTAATACGGGTATTATTCTTGTAATACCAGTAATAGTTGCTTGAGAGGAAAGATTATATCAGTTAAATGCGTACTTCAGGGCTGGCGTGGGTGCATCGGCTTAGCAGCTTAACTCTCTATTCAAGTTGAGCATATTACTTACTGGTGTGTAATTGCAATGATTTGTTATATAACTTCTATAATTAATGACATTTATCATTCAGGCTTCTTTATTACTATGTAATATTACTAATGTTAGTGTCAGTTACATGAAAAGTATTAGTTTGTTTATCAATACACCTTTCGCGGAGGTCTTTTATTACCTTCAACACCACATCATTAATTAAATTTGTTAATACGAAATCTCGTTGATTTGATTTTGAAACGAAATGAAGTGGAGGGAGTGAATGATACTTTTACATTTTTAAATAATTAATATTGAATCAAGATAATATGTTACTGGTCTATAATAACATAGAATAAGCAATAAGCATCAAAAACATAAATAAGCAATATGTTAACAATTTTTTCATGATTTTTTTTGTAATTTTACTATCAGCATTTCTGAGCATAACTTTTCCACTAATAACAAATTCTTCAGTAAATTTTCACTTATTGTTTTAATTTATCCACCATATTATTTGTTGATCTTTAATATAGATATTTGGCAAATTTGAATTTGAGAAAAAAAAACCTTTGAAAATGATGCATTTTTTTACCTCGACTCATGCAAATTTGTTCAAACATTTTTGTCTCGTATTAAAGAACGAAGATATTCTGGACAACGATTGCAGCTCTAATAATAAATTAATGTAATACAATTATTTCTATGATGCGGGGCGTTAATAGTTATTTATATCACTACAGTTAATTTTTTCCTGCTAGGCAGAAACTCATGATTGTATTGATTAATAATTGGTACGATTTACATTCAAACATTTGAAAATGTTGCTAAACAGGTTGTGTCAATTCCATTTAACTGCCAAACAAGCGTTTTTCTCTTCAATTGTTGTCAGTTGTTGTCGTTGATTTTCGTTATTTTTTTGTGTGTTGAAGATGTTCTCTTTGTTCCTCCTGCTCGTACTCGCAAAACTGTTTTTGGCCATGTGATACACATCATTTTTTGTGTCGATTTTTGTTAAAAATTTAATAAATAATAATTATTTTGGTATTAGAGAATTTGCATGTTAGTAACACCTAAATGTGAAAACATAAACATCTCGTACGACATTGACAATTGGTTCACTGATCGTATTATTTAGACGTCCAATTCTATTTTTGTTTCGTTATTGTTAGATGCGGTTTCGTGCAATTGTCTGTAAGATTTTGGGTATTTTTCCTGTCTTTCATTATAATAAGTTAATAAAACACACACTTTTTGAATAATGTAATAAATGTAATAAATTTTTAATTTCTAAACATATTTTTTTGTTTATTAATAACTACTTACTACTAAATATTTACCAATCAATAATTTGGAGAAACTAAAATCTTGTTTAAATTAAGTTTATTGATAAATGCCCCAAACGGGGGCGTTTCCTTGGCGGTGAAACTACAGTACTTGTCCCCGGATTTGAATCCATTCAAACTGAAGTGATTAATTCACCTTGCTGCACATCACTTCTATAAAGAACAGGTTTTTATATTGTTAATAAACAATAAATGACGTTTTAAATACTTTAAAATCGAAACCTGCCAGCTGTCACACATTAAAAACCGGAAATCTGGTTGCGATTAGGGCAATTTACACTGTGTAAACGTGTCTCGCAAGTAGCCAATCAGTGAGCGAATTTTTTAAGTGAGAATTTTAATTTACCCCTTCGAATTTACGAACGTAGTATAGTGAAATATGGAAACCAACAATACAAGAACGAATGTACAAAATCTTTAGTAGACTATTTTTATTCGAACATTGTTAAGAGATCATTTTAAAATACACATTAAAAGTTAGCTCGATAATTGAACAATAGAAAATGTTGTCGCATAAAATCTACAGCCAGATAACAAGCCATCGATGCCAACTTAAAACCGTCAGAAAGTCCCCAGTTTTTGCCAGCCTAGGCCGGAAAACTCATAGTTCCTGGCCTCTATAGAGTTTCTGGCCTCCGTGCCGGACGGAGGCACAACAAATTATTTATGTGAAATGTAGTGACCACTTGGAATTTAGGTTTTAAATGGGAAATTGCAGAGTAATTATTTCATTGCAATGGAAATACTTTTAAGAGTGTTAAAATTGTATTTTGTAATCTTTATAAAACTAGATCAAAATTGGAAACATCTCAAGTCTTTTATTTATGTTTGCACATTCTGTAAATAAAAGACAATGCAAGGTCTGAATTTATTTCAATCTTCATTATTGCCTATTTCTATACTTTTCAATAGTTTCGTACCCAGTTACTTTATTACTGAAAATGTTTTAAAATTATATGTCGCAAAAGCAAGAAAAATTGCATCATTAGTTATATATAAAAAAAAAAGGAGTGTGTGAGTGAGTGACACGTGTGACAGCTCTTAGTAAAACTCCCGTTTACAGGTGTAGTATTTTGTTTAAATTAATGGAATTTGTACAGTGTGTTCAGCGACACAGACACTTTAATTTGACGACGTTCTCTTGAGAAGTGATCGATGATATCAACGTTTTGTTAATTAAAATTAAAATATAACCTAAGAAGTAAACAAGACTGTACGCAGTGACGCCACTCTATCGTGTGCGGTGTGAGCATATTTGCGTGCGTTCACAATTTGCGTGTTCGAGTGCCAATTCCGGGCAGTGACCGCGAAGTAAAAAATAGTATACGTATAAAAACAGCAACAATCGATAACAAAAATGTGAAATACTACCTAATTGAGTTATAATTCCCGACCGGTGGTCGGCGAATTAGTGTACACAGGATACCTAAAAATCATGGCAAATAAATCAGAGCAAAATAAACTGTTTGAAGAAAATTATAATCGCACCTATAATGAACAAGTGCTGTTTAAAGAATGGCTTAAAGCCAGAGAGGAGAATAATAAACTCCTCAGCATGATAGAAAACATGCAGCAAACGATAAATGAACTAAAAAATAAAGATAAGCAAACTGAAATGTCAGTGGGCTCAATAAATAGTAGGGATACAGGCAGACTGAAATATCACACTGATGAGGACGAACTTGCCAAAGACACAGAATGGATAAGAATCAAGCATAACCAAAAAAAGAGAAGATTGAACACTCCCCCCAAGGCTGATATGAAACAACAGGAACAGGAGGCCCAGACGAAAAACAAAACAGCTACTGCACATACGCAACCTCAGTTAAAACGAGGTCCCAAGCCACCGCCGATTATGGTAGTAGGAATTAAAAACCAAGAAGAACTAACTACACTAATTAAGCAAGCAACTGGCAGTGAGAACTTCCAAACAAAGTTGATCAACAATGAAACTAATAAAGTAAATGTCTCAAGCGGTGACGCATACAGAGCCCTAACTGCCCAACTAAAAGATCGCAATATCTCATGGCATTCCTATGAAGATAAGCAGAACAGAGATATCAGAGTAATGATCAAGGACCTGCACCACACTGTCACGCCTTTAAATATCATAAACAGCCTCCGTGCCCAAGGACTACAAGCACAGAATGCTACTCTGAAGCTAAAATGGAAAACTAAGCCATTAACCATTAAACATGTTTATTGTGTCATTTTCAAAAAATGAAGACATTAAAGAAATATATAACATCAAATCAGTATGCAATGCAACAGTAGTCGTTGAAGCGCTAAAAAATAATAATTTAATACCACAATGCAAAAATTGTCAAGCCTTTGGGCATACCAAAAACTATTGCAATAAAGCACCCAAATGCGTCAAGTGTGCTGGTCCCCACCTCACATCTACCTGCACCAAACCTGAAAATACACAGCCAAAATGCTGCCACTGCGGAGAAAACCATCCTGCGAGTTATCGAGGTTGTGAAGTCATCAAAGAACTCCAAAAAATAAGGGATAACAGACGCAAGCCTAAGATAGCAACAAAAATCACAAAAACAGTTAGAACGAGCAGTAAATAGATCCCCTGCAAAAGTGAAACCCAAAAATACTGATGATATCCTAGTACAGATCATGCAAATGCTTAAAGATCAAAACCAGCGACTCAGCAAAATCGAGAGCTGTATCAAAGCCCCCAACAACTACCAATGATTCCTCTACGTATAATGGAATGGAATGCAAACGGACTGGCGCAGCATCAACATGAACTGCAAACAATCCGGTGCACAGAAAACATTGATATATGCCTAATAGCAGAAACACATTTTACTAAAGAATCCTTCATAAGATTCAAAAACTACTCAATCTACCATACAATTCACCCTGCCAACACGGCTCGGGGAGGCAGCGGTATCATTATCAAAACAACTATCAAACATTTTGAAGAAGAAAATTTTGGGACCTGGAACATCCAAGCCACAACTGTAGCGGTCGAAATAAACAAACAGAAGTTTAAAGTATG
>JAFFZR010021260.1:0-17457 GCA_018397195.1 Lethrus apterus | reverse complement strand
TTTGCCGAAGACTGTCAGCTGTCAAAATTTCTGAATAAATGCAAATATCTTAAAAACGAATAGACGTAGACAAATATTATCTTATACAAACTTATATTAGAATTACCCAGTGAATTCAAAAATGTAATAATATATAGGGTGTTCCATTTAAAATTTTAAAGTTGTTCGTGATTGCGCACAAACGAAACACTCCGTATAACTGAAAATAAATTTTAGGTGGTGGAGACCATAAATTCAAAAGACTTTTGTCTTAAAATATTTTTTGTATTTTGCATAACAACGGAGATATCGAAGAATATCGCACTAATGTTACACCCTGTATATTTCGAGTCGAACCACCGCGCGGTTTTTCTTGCCTTCTTAGACCAACGCGGTACTGCGGAAGCGAATGTTTCAATGGCCATGTTCAGCCGGGTGATTGCTGGGCCAGCGCTACGACAGCAGCCAATTGAATGCCAACTAGATGACGGCACGTTGGCTTTCATTGGCTGCTGTCATAGCGCTGGCCCAGCGCTGACCTCGGCTGAACATGGCCATTCATTCACACTACAACGACAATCCGCTTCATGCTAAGCGGTACGGCAGCATTTTGTCGCAGGCACGAACATTCGCTTCTCGTCAATTATTGACAGGGAAAATGCGTTACAATATCCGAAATGCCGCTCATGTAACATAAGCGTCGCGTATCGTGTTGCCAACGATTCGTTCACTGTTATAAGTGACGTCATCGGAGCAGCACAAAAATTATCTCTCGAAAATTTACCAAAATTATGATAGAAAAAAGGACGACAACCGCAGAGTTTCATCACCAGTCGGTATCTACAAACCATATTGCAAATACTCATACTGTAGTAAGGCGTATCGTCGGTGATGGGTTCGTCTTCAAAACGACACCTCCTTTGTGCCGGCGAAAGCGATCGCAAATTTTTAGCGGAAACGGTTTCTTGCATGCGATAGTTGATCTCCAACTCTTGACTCTCACCGACGAACCAAGGGGTATCCAAAGTTTCGTGCAACACGTCCAAAAACGAATGAATATAAAACTAGGCAAAATGTTTTAAAAAAATGTCTTCGTTGGTCTTACCGTCATTGGAGTCTCCTGGTTCGAGTCGTATCTTGCATAGCACAGGCCGTTTAAGTAGTGACACCTTAATGTTGAACGGTCCATGTCGTCGCCTTTGCTGTTAGTAAAGTAGACTTATTGTAAATAAAAGTTTATAGGCTTCTCTCAAAAAAAATTATTTTACTTAGATTTTTATTCGGAGACAAATTAGGTAAAAAAATCCATCGAAAAATTAGTCTGTGAGTAATAGATAGGGACAATATGGCGTTCCGTTTTCTATATAGAGATCGCGGAGATTTTTGATGTATCAACGTAGGTAAATAAATATAAGAAAAGAGAAAATGGCCTTTCGTTAAAAAAAAAAAAATTACAAGCTGGTAAGGGTTTATACAGGCTGTCCCAAAATTAGACCGACAAACTTTAGGTGGTTATGAAAGATACCAAAAAAAGCAATTTTTGTCAATAAACTCATGTCCGGAAATGAGCCGCTTTGGCACTAGATGGTATCAAAGGCAGTTGATACGTACAATTTTTAATTTTATTTTATCTCCAAATAAAAAGCAGGATCGTCATGTAAAGCAAGCTGGTACATGATATCAATTTTGTTGGATTTGCTATTCCGAGAATATGCGGAACTAATATTCTAAAATCTAAGGAATAAGAATATATCATGATAACTTTTGAACGGCTGGAGCTATCGCTATGAGAAAAAACACGTCGATTTTTAATTTTTACGTACAAAATGTTGGTTTTATCAAAAATCCAATTGCACTTCCGGCGAAACCGGAAGCGATGTCAACTGTCTTATTTTAAATGGAACAGCCTGTATATTTTGACGTTTTTGGAAAGGTAATGAGAGACGAATCCAACGATACCATATGTTCAACTTTAATTTGAAAAGTAACAAGACAGGCAGCAATAACTTTTCTGCCATTTTCATTATATGTTCCTTAGTTAGCCATAAGGTAATAAACATTTTTAGGGTTAAATAGAATATTCATTAGACCAATCATTCCGTTGAAAACAATGGCAACACTTCGAACAACTACTGTAAATTCTGTAAATAAATCATGTAATAGCAGCCTTTGATTCACTCTAGTGCCAAAGGGGCTCATTTCCGGACATGAGTTTATTGACGAAAATTACCTGTTTTAGTGTCTTTTATAACCATCTAAAGTTTGTCGGTCTAATTTTGGGACAGGCTGTATATAGTTTAGCTCTTCAGGCCTAGTAGGCCCATGGCTTTATATACAATAATAATAATAATAGTAAGGCCTTTATTAATTAAATTATTACAGTTAGAAATTAAGAACTATTGCAAACGAAAGAAAAATACCAACCTGAACAGAAGTCTTAACTGTAAGGTTAAACCATTATAGTTTACTATTAAATATATAAATTAATGTAAGAGATACAATTTCAACGCAAAAATGATGTATGAACACGAAAATTTGCCTTTCATTTACAGAAAAACAAAAATATCAAGATGTCATCGCATGATTCGATGATTTCCATCCAAAATAAAAATTTCGATTTTATAACACGACGCCCGGCATACGACGTCCCTTTCACAACAATCACTCCCATCGCCCAAAGGCCAAAAGTGAGAACGGAACGCAAACAAAAATACGGAATTTACAGAAAAACGTCGACGTATTCTTTTTACTTGCGAAATAATAGTCATTCGTTTGTTATTATGTGCAGCACGAACGGCTGAATTGTAGGTAGGGCAAGTAATCAGTGACTACATCGCGTAGGTTCGCCTCTGGTGGGGAACGGGCGCTGCGGCTAAACTACCGTGGGAACGCACTCCAAGCACGTGCGACCGACGAACGACCGAAGCGAGACGGACTTATGGTTGATTGTGTAGGATAAACGCGTCCTTACGCGCCGCCGCCTTTTACCGCCGATAAATTACAATTCCGGTATGTTTCGAAACTTGGCGACACGTTTTTCAAATTTAATTTCTACGTTATTTAAGTGAAAATTAAAAAAAAACTAAAAAGCTTGTGTCAAAAGTGTGTCTACAATTTGAATGGATGAGCATCACAAACATTTTCTTCTTCTCTAACGTCCTTATGCCTCACAAGGCGTTGCATTACCATTTCCGAGTTTATCCACTTCTTCAGCCACAAACATAAATCTGCAAAATGGCCATTTATCATATCATCATATCATCATCATCATACAATCATACACTCATTGCATAGACAAATTGCTGATTCAAAGTATTAAAGTTAAAAGAATAGATTTATCAATTTAGGAATGTTTATATGCATTTATAGTTTCAAATGCTTCATCAGTTAATCAGTTGCTCTAATTTAACCTTATAATAAGCTTGCAAAACACAATTAGTCATAAGATTTTGCTATGGCATTGCTGTTGAGGTGTTGAGGCTGCGATATAAAAAACCCTCGACGTCACTAATTCTCCTGTCACAAAGTAATGTCTCATTAAACGTACACGATAAAAAATTAATTTGCATTCCAATAAGCAACCTTGAAATAAATTATGTTTTTAATTTTCCCCCGTTATATACGCAAGATTTACAATCGCGACAAGATAACCATCGAATTAAAATTTCTCTCTCACAAAGAAAACCCACAAGTCATGTAGCATTAACATCCTGAATGAAACGAAATTTTATGGCGCGCCGAAAATCCATTCATGGTTTCATTTTTTTTTTTTTTAACGTTAATCGAGGTAATTTTATACGAAATCTGTAACGGAATCCGAGGAATCACAGCGTATTGATTTTTCACGTAAGGTTTCCCACATGCACGATCCGGTCACCCCGGCAAGGCGTAATGACGTAATTACCGACTGTATAAACGCCGAGATTAATTTTATTTCGAATCGTAACTTTCACCGTGATGTTACGATTTCCTGTTCGCGTGGATTTAATCGAGTTCTCACGCTTTTAAAGCGTTTCTTATGTCTTTGGTTTTACATGCGTTGCGAGAGAACCTGTTGGACTTTTAATGCGCTTCCATTACGTTGAACGATAAGAAAAAATTTAGATTAATTTTTTTTGGAGGGAGCGTTTCTGTAAAGCACGTTTATCACTTAAGTGAAAAGAAATTTATAAATTTTGAGTCAGTTTCTTCAATTATTAAAGAATTAGAAAGGAAAATTTATGGTTAATTGAAAAATACTCGTCAACGATGGTGACGTATAACAAAGTAAGATGGGCCATTGATAGGTTCGGCCCTTTTAAAACGCCAGGCCCCGATGGTCCTCCGTCAGAGAAGCGAGAGCCTATATCTCCTTACAGCAAGCTTTGCCCTGAGATACATTCTTGAAGAGCATTGAGAGTGTTGTTGTCCCACTTCAGACATATAAGCCTGATTTCCTTTCTCCTGAAAACAGTGTCGAGTCGAGTGTCCTCTCCATCCAAATCAACACGATTACCAGGCGGATAAATCTGTGGAGACGGTCCTTTGTTAGAACTGAGAAGCTAGAGCAGAAATAGCTCGCTGCATTCGACTGTTGTATGTTTTTCCCATAGCATAGAAGCTGCCTTCAGTACATGGATCTCGTCAATTATGTGAGCTGATCGATTGAGATGACGCTCCGTAATGAAACGGTCAGTGGAACTCAACTAAATTAAATGGAACCCAACTAAATTAAATGGAACCCAACTAAATTAAATGGAACTCAACTTAGGAATTCTTTTTCTAAAATAAACAAGAATTTTGAATTTTTTCATCCATAATTAGATGAATTTTATTATCCTATGGACTTGAAAACAACTTTGTTTTGAAAACATAGATTTTTGAAAGCTGAAGGCATTATTTTTAGGAATTTTTTTTTTCAAAATAAACAAGAATTTTGAATTTTTTCATCTATAATTAGATGAATTTTATTATCCTATGGACTTGAAAACTAAGTTAAATGGAACCCAATTAAATTAAATGGAACTCAACTTAGGAATTTTGATCTTTTTCATCCATAAGTTGATGAATTTTATTATTCTATGGACTTGAAAACTAAATTAAATGTAACCCAACTAAATTAAATGGAACCCAACTGAATTAAATGGAACCCAACTAAATTAAATAGAACTCAACTTAGGAATTTTTTTTCCAAAATAAACAAGAATTTTGATCTTTTTCATCCATAATTAGATGAATTTTGTTATCCTATGGACTTGAAAACAACTTGGAGTGGATATCCACCATCGCTAACTAGCACCTTGTACTCGACGACTTCCTGATCAAGCTGAACGGAGAAAGCTCTTTTCCGAAAGCATACGCTGATGATCTGAGTATCAAGGTAAAGGACAGATTATGAAGAACCATTACAAAGCTTATGAAAAGGGCTCTTAACTTGGTTTACTCTTCTAAATACCCAATTGCATCTCTCCCGGACGACCTAGTATAGACCCTGGACTCTCGGCTGTCCTTGACGAATCATGTAGAAAGAATCATGAAGCATCTAAAAATGAACATCTAAAAATGATTTGAAAATTGAATGATTTATCTTATGTATATTGACTGATATTGTAAATAATTAAAACAAAAAAAATAACTAGAATAACTGTACACATTTAATTTAAAAAAATATATTTTACTTTAAACATAGAATAACGGAGAAAGAGAGATTTTAATGGCAGTACAGGAAACGAGAAGAAACGAAATACAACGAATCAATCTCAGTATTTTGTTTTTGTAATTGAACATTTTATAACACATTTAAAAAAAATTAAACCCAACTTCGATTATTTATAATGTTCCAGACTTTTTAGAATTTGAAATAAAATTGCCACGGATTTACGAATCCAACCCAATCCAAATGTGAAAATATTTGGGTTCGACTTGTGAAGCTCACAATGGAAATTTTATTACAGACTGCAAATTTCCGTCAAAATAATAATAAATCTCCCGGTACAGCCGGAAAACCTTAAACTTAAACATGACAAAGTTTCAATATGTTGAATATTATCATATTTGGGTTTAAGGTTTTTCTAATGTTTGGAAGATTGAATTTGTTGGAAGTTATAGAAATAACACAGAGAAAAGTTTGATGTGATAGAAACCAACCCAACTCAAATAAATCTCCTGTTGAAACCTTCAAACCTTAAATTTAAATACAACATTTAAATATGTTGAAAATTATCAGTTTCGAGATTAAATTTTTCCAGTTTCTCGATGATTGGGAAATTCAATTGCTTGGAAATTACAGTACTTAAAATTTCACAGGAAACACCCATAAATATTAAACTTAAATAAGATTTTTTTGTATGAAGAAAATTATCATTTGGGTTTATTGGTTTTCCAGCTTCTTAGAATTTCAAATAAAAATTACTACAGACGACGTTCATAAATATCGCTAGGAAAGTCTTAAAACCTTAATGTGTTAAAGTTTTAATGTGACAAGTTGTCGTATTTGGGTTTAGGTTTTCCCACATTGATAGAATTTTAACCAGGCAAAGAAAGCTTGCACAAACTTGTGGATACGGATTTTTTGAAACAAGTGGGCATCAATTCAAAGATGTCGCATTGTCTCATACCATAAGGGTGGTTGATGACGCCGTATGTAGAAAGTATGGAGAGGAATAAAAGACTTCCACACATATCCCATATGATTACGCTCCACTCTGAGCGCTAAGATTAAAACCTGTGAATTTATAAAGTGATTTATTAAATTATGATGAACAAGAAATTCTATCTACAATTTTCTTAATTTTTTCATTATTTAATTAATTCCTTGAAAAAAAAAACGTTTAAAAAAACATCGATTCAATCAAGCACGAAACACGAAACGAATAAAAAACAAATTAAAAATTTTACGACGTCCGAAAAGTTGTTTGGACAGAATTAAGATTGTGTGTAATGAGAAACATAAGATAAGTTTTAATATTGTCAAAATCAACACACCTTTTCCCTCTTTCTCTCTCTTCCTTCGTTCGCGTCTTCGTCAACGAAGCCTCCGTCTCATTTCCTGTATATTGTGGGAAAATAAACAGGTGCTCGCTTGCGCTCGGACTCGCGAAGCTTTTTTTATACATCCTCGAATTTTAACTTCGATTCCTTATTTATCGTTGTAATTTCGACGACGCGATCCGTAATCCTTTAATTTTAGCGCTCGATGGCGAAAAAAGGCTTCGTCGGGGCAATAAAATCGCTTCGATTCGTTTCGAAACCTTTAATTTGAATAATTTGATTGGATTGCTGCGGGAATGGCGAATGCTTGTATGCGTGAGCAGTGTTACATATTAATTAATTTTGATTTTTTTTTTAATTTAATTAAAATTGTTACTAAATTAATTGCTGGGATTTTTAAATCCAGATGATTGATGACAAGTTTCTAAAAATATTAGAAACTTTTTTGTCCTTAATTTTCGTCATTTTCAAAATTTTATAAAACAAAATGATAATTAAAAAATTATCAAAGAAATAATTAAATTTGAAATCAATTTATTTGTTGGTACGTTTTCAAGGAAATATAATACGAGTATTCCTGGAATGAAATGTGTAAAATTTCGTATTGAATAATCTCTGTCCAAATTGGTCAAATTCTCTTCTTAAACAAAAATGCAACCGCAAGAGAAGATAAAATACAGTTGGATATTTTTTTATGAAATTTTTCTAGCGTTGAGTTGTATGAAAATATTTGGGCTTTGGAAGAAATGAAGATTTTCGGGTTTTGGAGAGATTTTTTATAAATTATCGAGAACCATTTTAACTAAACTTGATATTCCTCCATCTTCGATCAATGATGATGGTTTTATTTATTTTCGTCTTCCCTTCTACTTCTTCATTTCCTCCTTCTTGTTCTTCTTCTTTACCTTCTTCTTTCTTTCCTTATGACGCAATCAACAAAAAGAGATTTATAGAAAGACAAATGATCAAGAAGTTCATTCGTAGACCATAACCTTAAAATACGGTAATAAACCCCGAGGCAATTTAACATCGCTGATGATAAAATTACCGAAAAAATACATCGTTACGGTTTAATTGAATAAACTACGCCATGCAAAAATATAGCTTGTAATCAAAGTTAAATTTGCGACTAAACAGTAATGATCATTCGAGGTAGCCTCGTACCAGCAATAATAATAAGAGATGATTGCGTCTCATATTAATCAAGTAATCTTTGAATCCCGTGCCCAGCACGCGTATAACCGCTCACTGATTGCAGCAAGCCGTGGCCACATACCGGTGCCTCGAAGCGTGTCCGTTCGACGTTCCCACGGTCTACTCTATCGTGAGTCCCCGTCCCCTGCGTGCCCCATCGCCGGAGGCGCACATGGCGATGAGTGTTGATTAAGTGGATCGACGAGTGCATGTACCGACGATATTGCGAGAGGCTTTCGTCTTTCTTGCCATTTTTTTTTCGTTTGTTACGGCTACCGATTATTATTGGAGGACGTCGGTTATACAACGCTCCTTTATTTCGTACGAGCATTAATTATGGAGATTAATTTAATTGATTGTTATTATGTGGCGTTTCGATAGGAAAAGACATCGATTTTCTACTTCGACGCCTCGGTAAACTTAATATATGCTTTCGCCGCGGGGTACTTTAAGCTTTCGAGGTTAGATCTTATAAGCCATGCGGGTTCGTATTTATAAATATCTATGGAAAATAAAATTACTCGATAAATCTTTTTGTTACGCTTGTTCTGACTGACGTACACGGTGACTCTGATGGTAACGTTATTTTAACAGATGAGGTGATAGGTTGATGACACTTAAATTTTTGTTGACCAATCTTTGCAAAACTGATTAAACCCAAATATTTCGCCATAAATCTATGCACCTAATTTGAAATTGCAATTTTCTATTTTTAAACGGTATATTTGCATATTTTTTCAAAACGTAAATTTCGGAAAATATTTACATACATACTTTAAATTTTTAATCTTTTAAAAGTGGGCAAAAAATTTTAAATTAGGAATTCTGAAACACTAGATGTTCTGGATTTAGGATTTAAGATTTGCAGTGTGTGTGGTCCCAAGGCCACACTAGCACTTAGGCCATTGAGTTGGGTACATTGTACTGTCCCTCCAGAGCGTCTCCCTACTCCCCATTAATCCTCAAACCAACCGTCAGTCTCGATCAGTTGGAAAATCTTACATACACTTGAAATATTTTCGTTTAAAATTTGTCAATTTTTTTTATAAACTCCATTGCAGTCCAATTTGCATCATAACTTATTTAATCCAATCGATAGCTGCGTAGCTGGGGCTACTGTATTTAAAAATCTAGGTTGGGCTCTTAAGCCCAATATTTTGAACCAAATATCTTCGTCTAAAAATTTATTAATTTCAAAAAAAGTTCTTTTCCCAAATTCCAATGATAAAGAATTTACTTATCAATATTTGTTTATTTTTTTATACTGTCAATTAAATCCAACCCAATGCAATCCAACAAAATCGAAATATAAAATTCACTTCAAATTAGACTTAATCTATTTCTAGTCTTCACAACTGGGGTTCGAAATGAAACCCAAATCTATCACATTTAAACACAACCCAATGCAGTCTAGTTGATAAAGTTGATGAGATTCATCACCGCCTTTTAAATAAATAAAAAAAAAAAATTTGTGTTTTAGAGATTTTCTTTATACAGTGTGGTGATAAAGTTTGGAACAAAATTCATAAAAGCGTCCTATAATGTTTTTAAGAAAATCGCTCGGGCAGGTCAATTTTTGTTTTTGAAATGCCGTCTTCTGACGTTAATTTTTTTTTTTTTTTTTTGAATGACAACCTCATTTTTTCTTTTGTTTTTAATAGACATTCTTATTAGTTAAACGATGATGTAAAAAATTGGTACCTTACATTTATTCATTTATTCAAAAAAATTTTTATGTAAGGTACCAATTTTTTTACATCATCGTTTAACTAGTAAGAAGGTCTATTATAAACAGAAGAAAAAAGTGGGGGTTGTCATTTAAAAAAAGATGGTAATGACGTCATTGTGCAAAAGCCAATGACTTCAATAAAAAAAAATTACGTCAATTCAAAAACAAAAATTGACCTGGTCGAGCGATTTTCTTAAAAACATTACAGGACGCTTTTATGAATTTTGTTCCAAACTTTATCACCACACTGTATATTTTTGAATGTTGATAAAAAATAAATATTGAACCATAGATGTTCACAGTTCAAAGCGGATATTTTTAATTGTTATTTTTATTCATTTATTTATTATTCAATGTGTTTCCTTTTGTTGTAGATTTTTTTATTGACGTTAAATTTTTTTAGTTCAGTAAAAATCAACAAAAAAAAAACAAAACAAACAAAACGTAACTCGGAGAATTTTCTCTTGGATTATATTGGGTTGGACAAAAATGTGTCCATCATTCCTTTTCCCTTTATTATTTATTAATTTGGTCTTTTCTTCCTCTCTATCTTTTTCCACCCCTTCTTCTTCTTCCCCTCCTTCTTGTTCTCCTACGTCTTCTACTCCTTTTTTCATCTCCACCTCTTTTTCTTCTATTTCTAATTTCTTCGCTGGTTTAAGATTCTATCCTATTTCAATTGCCTTAAAAAAATCCCCATTGTATCAATCAAGTATTTTTTTAGACAAGCGAGACTCCAAATATACAACTCATAAATAGAAATATGGAAATGTTAATAGCTTTTTTCCTGTTTTAAGAGCTTCCAAAACTTATGAACGTGTTGAGTTTGAAAGTAATTTTACACAGAATCATAATTTCCATCAACATTTATATCTTTAAAAGTAGAAGGAAATAATGATTTAAAGCTTAAGATGAGAAAAAAGTTATTAACTGTAAGACGATATTTTTATCGTACTTTCTTTGATTAAAAGAATGAAGGAGTTTCAAAAAATTAGAAACACTCGAAGCCTCTCAAGTCGAAGCTTCAAACAACTTTTTTCAGCAAATAATTTTCAGCTTACTTAGTCAACTTTATTTAAGATTAATACGTCCCTCCCTGGTATTCGTTGAATAAAGCAACATGTAATCTAAGTTCGATTTTTTTTATTTTGTCAATGAAATTTTACAAACATTACTTCATCCAATAATTTATAAGAGGCGTATCAAAGCCTTAATTTGCAAAACTTTCCTCATACGACGACACACTTATTAACAATCTTACGGTATCAAAATCCCGAACCGCTCATTAAATTATTAATATCTCAAGTCGGACGTAAACAAACGCGTTCCCGACGTCCATAATCGATCACCTGTATATCGCCGAAGGTAAAAAGAACTGATAAACCGAGTTCGCTCCGACATAATTGGTTTTCTCTAAATCAATTAAGACTGAAAATTGAATACCACATTGACGTGGACGTAAGTTATGAAAATAGGAGTTGTGTTGGGTTGTAATTGCTGCCCGTCTATTTCGCCATGTTTGGAGAAGACATGTGCGTCGCTTAATGACGTCGTGGCAACTTCGTAATTATCCGTTATTAAAAGAATTTCTGAAAAGAAAGTATAATCCGAAAAATTTCTTCTTTCGGTCGTTTTAAATCCGGTTCGTCCGTCACGCTGTTTAATTATTAATTTCGTTTAATCTGATTGAAAAAAATGGATACATAAAAATGAAGCAAATAAAAATATGATCGATAAATCTTACAATACTTACATGTTTTGAACTGGACTAGTTTCATAGTCAATATTTTAAAAACTTAACGGTAATTCCTTAATCCCTTTTCTGCAAACTAATTAATTTTCTGGAATTTTCTTCGTTTTCCCAGATATAATTTTCCTTCAGTTTTTCCATTTCGTGTAAGTGAAAGTAACGACGTTTTCGAAAAACAAACATTAAAAGACGATGAACGATCAATTTATTAATTTAATGGTTGTTTTTCGAAAACATCATTACCTTTTTTCTTCAAATGTGAATTTTTTGATTTTTTCATTTTCCCTCCATTACATTTATTTTTCTTCTAGCCTATTACTCTGTGGCGTTCTTCTGTCTTATTGTTTTTCAACCTATCAATCACCATTTTATCATCCATTATTTCCTTAACAAAAACTTGCTCTATTTGCCTTTCCTTTTAGATTTTTTTATTTATAAATAAAAATATTAAATAAAAATTGCTAACTGTTTATTAAAAATGATTAAAAATAAAATTGGTTTATAAATAAACCAATTTTATTTTTTATTATTATGTATTATTTGTCCATAAAATTAATATTTTGTGCTTTTTTACGTATGTGTGTTTGGTATTTATGTGGTCATGTGACTTCATAAAAAATATTGTTATCGACCAACAAATAATCCAATTATCTTGATGAAAACACTTCCACGTTTATAAATCGTGTAACTTTTATTTTTATGATATCATACACGTTGAAGAGGATTAAAGTTCGAAACTGCCAATCTATAGATAAGCCAATGATACAATTCGTGATAGTGTGAGTAAATTGACGATATTCTACACATTTTATTATTTTTGTTGTTGTAATGGAATCGATTGCGTCATTATCAAATATTATTATCGTCGCTTTATTTATACACAAATAAGTCTGGCGTACGCCATAATCTCATAGTCTTATCGATAAGACAACGTACTCGAAAAACATAGAGGAATTTTATCGTCCGTTCAAATCAAAAAATATTAGTATTTTTGAATTAATTGTATAGATTTTTTTGTGTTTTCAATTTGGGGAAAATTGAATTGAATGAATACAAATCGAGCAATTTCTTCCAATAATCTTCTTCCCATTAATTAGATTAGATGATGGATGATGACATTTTCAATTCTAGTTTTTAATAGAAAATGAAACAGGTTATTATTTGAATAATTGGAGACCTTATTAATCCTTCATTTAAATATTTTTATCTTCTTATTGGAATTCTCATTAGGTAGGTATATTAAAAAAAAAAAAAATGCAATTTAGTAGCAAGTTTTTATTAATGATATAAAATTTTAAATAAAAAAATCTCGTGCATTTAATCAAAAAAAAAAAAAAAAAACGGACAAAAAATTATTAGTTCAGTCGACGTTTGCCATGCACACGTCCTGCAAGAGCGAGATAGCAACGTTCGTTACGCCCCTCTTCGTCGTCATGAATATGTAAGGGTGACTCAACCTCAATCTTCAGGTATTTACGTACGATTTCTTGGCAATCTGCCCCTTTTCCCACGGCAAGGGAATTCGTTGACCATATGTCGTTGATACGCCACGCATAATAAGGTTCGATGGGGCCAAACAGAAAAAAAAGTAAGAGGGAGCGAAATCAAGGTGTACGTTCGTTCGTACAGCGTGGGAACTCGGTAGTTTCGATTCTAATGCGTTTCACTTCCTTTAGAATTCCGAAATGTGTTACATTTTGCGTCCTTTTCCGTTTGCGGGATCACGGCGTTCGTGTACGAGCGAGAGGGACGAAAAAGGGATAATTTTCGATGTGTGCGGACGGGTGCTGGTCACGAGATTATTGTTGGTTTTTATGACGGTTTTCGAATTAATGCGGCGTGCGTATAGAACGTGGTCTGCACGTTCTTATTATTGAAATAAGACGGTTTGTGGATGAAGAAACTTGTACCTAAAGGTCCTAAAGAAAAATTCACATGAATTGTTAGGTCGTTTGGGTGAGATGCTTAACATTTAATGACATTAAAATCGATTACACATAAAGAATTTTATACCAATTTTTTTCCAAAATTCATGATATAATGAGTTTTAGAAAACTTTTAAGAAGATTTTAATCGATTTAATTAATGAGCGATAAAAAAAACTTAACTCTTGAAAATGTGTACAAAAATGTCAATTAGCCTCTTTAAAAATTAGATGTGGATTATACTAGGTTTTGCGAAAATTTAAAAGCTTGCAAAACAAGAAAAAAGAAAAAAAATGAAAAAATCTTGTACGTAAAGAACCTGGTTAGGAAATGGAAAAAATTAATGATTTTGAAAAGAAAAATAACAAATAAAATGGACTTTGTAGTGTACGAGTTGCTTTTGCAAAATAAAAAAAAATGAAATAACAAAGTATTTAAAATCGTTCATTAGACTCGAGCAATAATTAAAAATTGTCATTAAAATTGTTGAAATTTTATAAAAATTAATTGATATAAAGCAGAAATATACACGACCAGAAATTTAAATATCTTTAAAAAAAAATAAATAATAACGAAAAAGAATGTCCAGAAAGACACATTCTAAAATTTATTTTCAAAAATATAAATTAAATTACATGAAAGTTGGGTTTGTAATTTTCCATGAAAATGATTTCCTTCTGGGGATTATTTGAAAAAATTGATTATGAGTTCAGCTATTAAATTTTGAAACGATTTTTTTAAAACAAATTTAGATGCGTTTGAAAAATGGTCATTAATATAAAATTGTTGAATTTGGGCGAATATTTGTCTTAAATCTAAAAAAAGGGCATTGCCTTAGGCGGCAGTACTGTCGTTTTTGCGGATCAAGACACTTGTTACCCTTATTACATCATATCTCACTGTCTACTTTTATTTTGTCTATTACTTCATTCATTTTTCTTTTATCCTTTCTTCGATTGTTTTATAGATTTTTCGTTTGTCTTTGTTTCTTTTCAATTTTCTTCATATTTTTCTGATCCTAAAATATTCTTCCCATCAAACATTAGTTTAGTATTAACATTTGCATTTTTTGAAACTTTCGTTTCCTGAATCTTTCTTATCTTCAGGTAGAAATATTAAAAAAAAATTCAAATATCTTTTCCTTCATAGTTGGGTTCGGTTGTTTTTTGATATAAAATTTAATTTAAAGTTGAATTTTCAAAACAAAAAAATCCAAATTTTCTCCTATTAAAAAAATGTTTCATTTGCAATTTTTGTTTTCAAAATTCATGTTGGTTAGAAATAATCAAACAAATTTCCAAACTCACTAAGTTCATGTTTGGATCTTTGGATCAACTATCTATTAGAAAAACGTCTTATTACAATTTTTTTTTGTAAAATAAATTCTTAATAATAAAATAAAGTCTTATTGTGTTGGGTTGGGTTGGGTTGTTATTATTTACTGAAAAAAAAAATAATAATAATCGAGAAAGCGTATACTCAAGGAAGTCATTGAAAAATGTTTGCTATGAAAATTCTAAAAAATGAATAATAATAATTTTTCCCTCTTTGTTCCCCCTAAGTTCTAAGGATGAAAAAATAATAATATTTTTTAATAATAAATAATAATAATAATAATTTTCCTCTTTCTGTGATGAGATGCCCTAACTTCTAACAAAATTGTTACGACTAAGAAAATAATAATAATTGGAAGTTGTCAAGGATGAAAAAATAATAATATTTTTTAATAATAATAATAAATAATAATAATAATTTTTCTCTTTCTGTTGTTAGAACTAAGAAAATAATAATATTTTTTAATAACAATAATAAATAATAATAATAACAAAAATCTACATATTCTGGACTAAATCTATACATAATATTCAACTGAGCTTCAAAAAAAGTACAAAAAAATTTTTTTTTTTTTATAAGTCGCGAGTCACATTTGTTCTTTGTGCGAAACATTCTTTACGACTCGTATAATTAGCATGAAAATAGACGCCTTGAAAACACTCTTTAACAGTCGAGGAACAATGAAAGCTCTACGAGGATTTTTTAATTGGAATAATAACACCGTTCCTCATTAGCTTTTTGCATTTTCGCCATTGTACGACGTAAATAACGACTTGACGTTATAATAAATACAACGGGTCGCATGGTAAATATTTCCCAGGAGGTGACCCGTGCCGAGGTCGAGGGTCGTCACGAGCGCAGCCACCGCGCGTTCGATACAATCGTACTTACAATCACTACGACCGGAACGCCGTGCAATGAGTCATGCTTTCGAGACCGTGCTGATAGCGGATAATGTATGTGGCGTGTCGACAACGTATTTGTTTAAAGGTATTTCTGTTCTGTTACGTAAGTTTTGAATTGCCGTTTGATGGATCACGAATCCAAATGGGAAATCCTCTTCTGATTTCAATTGCACGTTACGTGTTGTAAAATGATGTGTTTCGACGTGTTATCTTCGCAGAAAGCTCGTTGGAGCAAGCAAGATATTTTATTCTTGTTAAAAATTTGCGGTTATTCCATTGGAATTTGTTCTCGTTTGCGGAAAATCGATTTTGGTTAATGAGGCTTCGTGGTCTTACAATAAAGTTTGATGGTTGTTCATAAATAAGGAGTTTCATGATAATTTTGATAAATGGATTTTTCTGTACACGTAGCTAGTGGATAATTTTATTTTGCATTTAATTTAATGGAAAAATCCACTTTTCAAGATTTTGTATTAAATGGGATGAAATTCAGGATATTTCAAATTCAAGATGCTTGAACCTACCTTTAGATAATTTGATTTTTTAAAGTTTAAAAATCGTAGACAAAATGGTTACAAATTACAAAGTTATTACGAAAATCTTTGTGATTCAAATTTATTGCGAAATTTGGAATTTCTTTGTAAAAAATAAATATTCAAAAAAATTACAAATTACAATAAATGAAACTTGTTTTCCTCTTTACGAATCGCCCAAGGACAAAACCTTGACATAAATAGCATTTAGGCGACAGGTTACACCGTTTCAGGCAGGATATAAACTTAGGTCAGGGTAACTTTTCGATTGAGTACTTTGGCCTTGCAGTTCACGACCTCGAAGGGCTAACCTGCCACCCTTGATTCCTAAAATAAAATGATGTTTATACAAAGAGGGACAAGGAAAAACATATAAATTATTGCACGATTTTTTCTAATGGCCGAATAATATAAAAATTTATTTTTGTAAATTTTATTTTTGTAAAATTTATTTTTCTAAAATTTATAGGAAACCAAATAGTAAAAATGGCACGTGATAAGATTCATTAGGATTTGTTCAAATAAATCTGAAAATTTAATTATGACATAAACTCGATACAGTAATTCGAAAAATTGCATCATTTTTGATCAAAACATTTTTTTTTTTTTTTTTTCTTTTCTTGAGTGTGCAACCAATTAAAACGCAAGTTGTGCAATAAAATATATTTATTACGACACACAATATTAAAAATATAAAGATGTGTTTCGCAATCTTCTTCGGGTAATAAATATATTTGACGTTTGTTATTTATTTACTATGGAAACATTTTTTAAAACATAGTTTACTATAAATTTTTTTCATCAATTAGTTCAAAAGGTTGAAATAATAATTTTAAACATTAATTAATCTTTAATCTTGCTAATTTTTCATCCAATTTTGAAAACTTTTTCATTAATTCACTGTTGTATTGTCTAAAATTGTCGTTTATTGTTTCCATATTATTTCCCGTATTCGCTCTGGGAAAATGAAATATTATTAGTGTCAAATTCTTGGTTGATAGAATACTTATCTTTTTTTTTTTTTTTCTTTTCTTGAGTGTGCAACCAATTAAAACGCAAGTTGTGTAATAAAATATATTTATTACGACACACAATATTAAAAAATATAAAGATGTGTTTCGCAATCTTCTTCGGGTAA
>JAFFZR010021259.1:0-10868 GCA_018397195.1 Lethrus apterus | reverse complement strand
ACAAAAGAAAACGTCACTGTCAATATTGTACAATACAATATTTTCGAGAAAAAGAGCATTGGTATTCATTACAATTTAATGACATAAAAATACATGAAATAATAATTACAACTAAAACTCATTTACCTAATTAAATGTTCAAATAGTTTGCCATTCTCCACTTGACAATAAGGAAGTCGATATTGAAATTCTTGCAAAACATTATTTGGTGTTTCAACGTTAATGAGGCTTATTTCGTTTCGAATTCTGTATTTATTGCCCAATAATAACCGGTTACAACAACAAAAATTAAAATCATTTTATTTCATGAATAGTATTTGGTCTATTAAATTATACCTATAAGACCACAAAAAATAGTCCAAAGGAGTTAGATCCGGAAATCTATCTGCTATAACAATATACAATACAATATACAAATTCATCTATTGGGGATAACGGTGTTTAGGTAATCACGTAACTACGCTGCGATCAGTGTCGGAACGAAAATAATGCAACAATGGGTTATTAAAAATTAATAATTAATATCTCGAAAATATTCTTATGTAACATACCATAAAAATTGGGTATATACGCAGAAAAATGTACTCTTTCAAATGGTATTATCAAAGGAGGCTGTTGCAATTAACAAAAAGTGGTGACGTCATAACTCGAACATAGATGACGCAATACAAAATATACGTATACCTAAAGAAGAACATTTAAAAAAGAAAATCGACCTATCCGAGCATTTTTTTCTTACTTGCTCAATGAAAATTTTATCGAATATGTTCCAACACCTTTATGTGCTCACTGTATAACAGGGTGATTTTTTGAAAACGATCCGCCTGAGATATTTCAGAAACCAAAAGGAAATTAAAAATTTCCGAAAACACGTTCACTTATATGTCAAGAGGGAAACGGTTTGACCTATGATTCACACTTTTGACGTTTACCCCTGCGCCCCCACGAATACCTCTCCAAAATTTTTAAAGGGAATGACCCATCGCGTGGTATCTCAAATGAAAGAGCAATCGATGGGCTTTACAGATGTGTTTGAATTTTTTAATTCTGATCATTACTTCCTGACTTATTGAGCTCTGAATATTCAAACTTTTTCATTTTTTTACCGAATCTGTAACTAATAAAAAGCGAAATGCTCCAAACCGAGTATATACCCCTTGCTATTTCAAAATTTTGGGGCAAAACATGTGTCCTTGTAAAGAAACTTCACCTGTTTCAGTATTTTTTAAGAAACTAATCTCCAAGGTGACATAAAAAATGAAGAAGTTTGAATATTCAAAGCTCACTAACTCGGGAAGTAATGATCAGAATTAAAAAAATCAAACGCATCTGTAAAGCCCATCGATTGCTCTTTCATTTGAGATGTCACGCGATAGTAGATATACTATGGGCGTTCTGGCGCAAAAACGCGTGTTATTTCTTATGGAGGTCCCAATTCACTTTTTAGTAGTAATAGGTGCCCATTTTTTTGTTTTTTTTTGGACCCTAACCTTTGACATTGACGCTCACGTGGCCGAGAGGTTTCTTGAGAACCTAATCCAACATGAGCGCGAGAACCTAACTCAACCTGTTAGGTACGAGCGTGAACCTAAACAGGTTGAGTTAGGATCAGGTTCTCAAAAAACCACTCGACCACGTGAGCGTCAAGGTCAAGGTCAGGGTAAAAAAAAAACAAAAAGGCGCACCCATTACTACTAAAAAGTGAATTGGGACCTCCATAAGAAATAACACGCGTTTTTGCGCCAGAACGCCCATAGTATATCTACTCGCGATGGGTCATTCCATTTAAAATTTTTGGGGAGGTATTCGTGGGGGCGCAGGGGTAAACGTCAAAAGTTTGAATCATAGGTCAAACCGTTTCCCTTTTTACATATAAGTGGACCTGTTTTCGGAAATTTTTAATTTCCTTTTGGTTTCTAAAATATCTCAGACGGATCGTTTTCAAAAAATCAGTGCGGTCCAGATAACTTTTGAACGGCTGGAGCTATCGTTATGAGAAAAAAGAGGTAGATTTTTAAATTTTATGTACTAAAGTTTGGTGTTGTCAAAAATTCAAAGGAACACCTGTATCTTTTGACGTTTTTGGAAAGATAACGGAGATACGAGTCCAACGATACTGCATATGTTCAACTTTAATTTGAAAAGTAACAAGATAGGCAGCAATAACCTTTCTGCCATTTTCTTTATGTGTTCCTTAGTGAGCCGTAAGGTAATAAACATTTTTAGTGTTAAATAACAAGAAAAACCATTAATAGACTTTTACTAACTAATCAGCTACAAAACAAATAATAAACAAATAAAAGCAAATCTTTATTACGAATGTCTGGCCAATTTTGCAAAAAAAAATAACATATTACAGAAAAATTATTGCTGTCTATCTTGTTACTTTTCAAATTAAAGTTGAACATGTACGGTGTCGTTGGATTCGTTTCTCCGTTATCTTTCCAAAATCGTCAAAATATACAGGTGTTCTGTTTAAAATAAGAAAGTTGACATCGGTGAAACCGGAAGTGAATTTTTGACAACACCAAAATTTTGTACGTAAAAATTAAAAATCGACTTGATATCTCTGTTCTTAAGTTATCATGGGGGGGGGGGCACCGCAATGTATATAATTTCAAATGTATGAACTGATAAAATTGCGTTATGCATAGTAATTTTGTACTTTCGTATTTTATTTGTCAGGAACATACTTTATTGAATATTTCTATTTTTGTTTATATTCTATATTTCTATAGAGTTTTTGTAATAGTAATTATAAGTTATTATTGTTATATAGTAAAAGTGTCATTCATGTTAGGTATAGACTACTGAAAATGAATAAAAAGTAAAATTATAATTTCTTTATTTTACTAGGGCAAGTAAAATGGTCTAAAAGCATCCTTTGTGTCATCAAAACCGAAACTGTTATTGCGATATTCTTAGTTAATTACTGGTTAGGTTAAAATTTATATTTGTGTAAACTAAAAATGTTTCCGTTTCAAATAATTTAAATTCCGTCTGTCTGATTATCCGTATGTTGGTAAAAATTGTGCTGGCTTGCTGCAATATTCAGGACTGGAGTCAAAATTAAAATATTATTTTTCTGGCACATCTTTCAACGCAGGGCCACCGTTTTTGTAGATTTATGTTTGGGCTATGGTCAGATATCAACTGATAGAATAGTGGGACACATTTCAGAATGACCATGGATATTCTGTTTTATGTTATGTATGAAAATGTTTTCCCACAGAGACACACAAACCGTCAAAAATACTGAATAGATTTTTATTCTCTTTAGTTCTATTCGAGAAATTTTTGAATTTTATTTAACGAAATCGTAGTCAATAATAGGTACCTACACTGAGCT
Source organism: Lethrus apterus (assembly GCA_018397195.1). Classification (NCBI taxonomy): domain Eukaryota; kingdom Metazoa; phylum Arthropoda; class Insecta; order Coleoptera; family Geotrupidae; genus Lethrus; species Lethrus apterus. The sequence continues at coordinate 7,519 of JAFFZR010021259.1, read as the reverse complement.
GCAAATTATATAACAGAAGCCCGGTTGACGACGCTACCGAGCGACTGGAATATCGTTGGTTGCCTGCATTTGCTTTCTTTGAATATTCCTTCATGCGAACCATCGGCAGACAACAATAGGGTTTACGATACGACTATGTACATTTAAACTTTAAAGATCAAATTCGTCTAAAGCGAGTAATCTCGATCGTTACGAGCAATACGATACTGTTTGTGTTCGTCCGACTATTCTATCGTTTATTTACCTTTATTTTTTCTAGATGACGTGACAGTATAATTTATATAAACCGGGCCCAAGACTATAGCGACTTCAATTGTGATATAATCACCAGCAAATCATATACAGCTGTCGTCGGTAAAACGAAACACCCTCAATATCTAAGAATCAAAATTTTTTTCTTAAAATCGTTGAAACACGTAAACTTTAGATCGATGGGAGACAACTTTTGGCGAAGAAATGATCGCCATATCTTCAACCCCCTAGCCGCAGGGGTTCCTACCCTAAAATTCTAAAATTACACTAGGGGTGCAGTGTTACCTCATTTAAAAGCTTATGTCATTTGCATTTCAACGGTGTATCAATTTTTGAAATCCATCGATTCGTTTTCGAGAAATTAGCTATTCAAAATACCTAAAGTACAAAACAGAAATGACAATTTAGTTAGAAAAACAGGCAAGATTTATTTGAGAAGTTGTTGGAAATGGCCTCCCGCCAACTTCCATACAATTATACAAACGTTGCTCAAACCTACGACGTCTTTAGAAAATTTCAAGAGTGCCGTGCAGTGACCAATGAAATTTTTCAAAATGTATGTCGTGGACTTGAGCAACGTTTGTATAATTGTATGGAAGTTGGGAGAGGCTATTTCCAACAATTTCTCCAATAAATCTTGACTGTTTTCTAACTAAATTGTCGTTTCTCTTTTGTACCTTAGTTATCTTGAAAAGCTAATTTCTCGAAAATGAATCGATGGATTTCAAAAATTGATACACCGTTGAAATGCAAATTACGTAAGCATTTAAATGAGGTATCACTCAACCCCTAGTGTAACTTAAGAATTTTAAGGCTGGCATCCCAGCCGCTAAGGGGTTGAAGATATAGCGATCATTTCTTCGCCAAAAGTTGTCCCCCATCAATCTAAAGTTTACGGGTTTCAGCGATTTCAAGAAAAAAATTTAGTTCCTTATATATTGAGGGCGTTTCTTTTTACCGGGGACACCTGTATTAAATGGGACAATCTCAGCTATAACTTTGCGAAAAAAATCTTTTTTAAACACCTTCATTTAGTTATTATGACGTCACCGACAATTTTTTTAAATTGCTCGATATAATTTTTTTGTGTATTCGTGTAGAGCATTTTAAGTACTTTTCATTAGAAAATACAGTTAAAATTCGTAAAATTTTGAATATAACAGGATGTTACTATCGTCGCATGTTGGTAACTTTATATAAGTTTCAAAATTTTACGACGAAAATTAGTTTAGAAAATACAATTAAAATTCGTCGTAAAATTGTTTGACATTTATATTGTAATTTCGGTCAAGGTCAACGTAGGTAACTGAAAATATATTATGAACTCACTTGGAGTTGCGTATTCGTCGTTTTGTATATTTGGAATAAAAGTCTTGCTTGACACGAAAATGCTTTATTTTACAAAACTGCTTCGCTCGCTAATATACCATGTATTCTTTCTCTCCCTGACGGTACCCCCGTCTTTACACCACACCTTGTCTAGTGCCGTAGCGGGGATGGCTACTCATGCGCATTACCTACTAAGTAAATTTTACAACAAAAATCAATTGAAATAATTGTGAGCACATTAATTGCACTTGTATTGAACGGTATTAAATGTAATGTTACTAACAATAAAAAAATACAATTGAATCGGTGAGTGGAAAAAGGATAAGATTCCCGAAACCCCGCTTTTGAGAAAAACTAAAAAAAAAGTGTTTCTTGTCCAAACTGTAAGTTCTACTGAAAAGCTATCCATTGACAAATCTCGCCTTCTGTTTTTCATAGGCCTTTTGGTATCGGATTTGCTTTTTTTGCATCCCATTCATACTGTCTAATCCCTAAACTTCACCTTTCCTTCCTCTCTCAGCTCTTCACCAAAATTTCATATCCACTTCTACACATTCTACTTTCTCATTTACCATTCCTTTTTTATTATTATTGGTCGTCTCATTCTACGCACGTACGGCTCCATTTTGATTTTCCTACCGTCATATTCTTTCTTTTTTCTCCACCCCATCAGATCCTATTATTCCCTTCTTACTTTTACATTTTCTTTCCTAACCTATTTAATCTCTTTTTATTCATTCCCCATTATTTCTTTTTATGCCTATTACAGATCACCGACTCGATGCTTTTTCGAAAAGCTTAACAATTTTTATTCCACATGATAACGAACAAAAAGTGTTTCATTAAAACGTAAAACCAAAACCAATATGTGCAGAAAATTGTCCAACGCCACAATCCAAGTTCTTGTCAATCAACCAACAATTACTGGCACAGTAAATTAAACTCACTGAGCAATTCTCTCTACAAATATTAAATACTAATATAAGCTGCTGCTTTTGTCTTGGCGTTGTGCCATCTGATTTGTTTATATTGTTTATATAAGCTACTAGGATGTTTTTATTTAAAGCGTATTATTTGCTTCTTATTTGACAGATAACATAATGAATAACCATCGTACAAATTTTATTTTATGATTTTGTTGTTGTATATTAACCGGTTATTTATTTTTATACTGGGTCATAAAATATCACGTGACATAAAAGTTGCAGCAGCAACGCGTTAAAAACTTTTCGCTACTGAATGACATAGTTGCAAAACGGCGAAATTACTGATATTGAATCCGGAAAGTCAAAGGCTAAGTCGAAGCCAAGACTTTTCGCGTACAAAGTGATATGATGATTAGGTTAAATGGTGAAGAATAATACCTCGTTAGACATTCATTGAAAACTTTCAACTCGTTCCATTTTGTTGGCGAAACGATCGGAGCTTTTCTAATTTAATGTTCTGCATGAAAGTTTGAGTCGCATTACTTGGTTCAGAGCGTTTTCTTCGAACATAAGGGTTTTAATTAATCTCTATTTTTTCTTTTTAATTAAACAGCGCAAATTTTATACAACATTATAGGCGTTTGTTAATTTGTTCTTTCTCCTCTTTTTTGAGTTGGGCTCTTCTTGAAAATTTGCGTCGTACAGTTTTTAATATTATATTTATGACAACAAGCGTTCTGTTGGATAAATTTAATTAAATTCAATTATTTACATGTAAATAGTGTAAGTCGCAAAAAAGTAAAATAAAACAAGTAAACGGGTTCTAATATTTTTCTAAATAACCGAACGGGAGGATGTTTTGAAGAAAAGAAACGCCGGAAAATGTGGCATATCACTGCTCGTCGCTTGCATCGATAAGAAGATCCATTCTGGAGGATTTCTGGCCGATTATGGCCAGGTTGAGCGACACCTCACCCAGTAAGTTTCTCAAATTGATGCACACTCGGTTGGCTTGAGGACTAATGGGGTGCAGGGAGACGCTCTGGAGGGATAGTACAGTGGACCAATTCTAGATGCTTAAGTTGCCTTCGGACCACACACGCTGTAAATCTTGATATCTATCATCTAGAATTTAGTTTTTAATTTGTTCCTCAATATCCGCTACTTCTTTGCGTATAACTGCAATGGATTCTTTCACAAATTGAAAACGTATTGGTCTACAGAACCTCGTAGATCCTGGTCGAGGATTCTGCCAAATCACAATTTTATCTTCAGTTTTGTTTGAAAGTTTTCCTTCCAACTGTATTGGCACTAGTGAAGATACAAACACTGATGAATCATCCGGATTACCAGTAAAGGTGAATGTTTGTTTATAATTGCTTTGTGAAGAACTGCCGTTACAACCATACTTAAATATCAACTCCAATGTATCAGGTGCAATGTTTTCCATTTGACTAAGCAAGACTTCCTCCTGAACATAAACGATCCTCTGTGTGGTATGATCGACAAGGGCTTGAAGATTTATTTCAGCAGCTATGTCTGTCACGCAGATATTTTCTTCAGTAGGATAACAATTTTGTTTTGCCAGTCGTATTTTATTATACGTAGGATAAATGTTACAATTTCGTTCTTGCGCTCCGAATCGTAATTGTGAATAATCTTGTTTTGATAATTTTAATTTAATTATTAAATTCAGTGCTTCTTCCGGACTATAATGTTTTGGTATTTTATGTGATGCCTTATAAATCCTTAATTTTTGTTGCACTTTTTGGTGAGCTTGTGGAATCTCTCAATAAAGTTGCAGCATGCGTTCGACCAGATCTTCTTAAGCTAAGCTCTGTCACACAAACTAATTCTTCTGCACTCTTTTCAGTCACCAACTGTTGTACTTTTCTTCGCTTTGTTTGATCGCAACTTTCGCGAAGTATTTTTCTGGGCGACCACGTGATGTCGAAGGAGACTGAAAATCTTCAGCACTGCTTAAAGATGTGCTTGGCAATTCAATAGAGCAATTAAGCCATTCCTTATTTTTCTGACGAAACAATTTGCTTTTCTTATGGCATCTTATCCAGCGTTTGCGTAACGCCATTGAGAATCGATGAATTGAATTTTCAGTACTTTTCTTTAATGTCATCGGGCATTTATCTAGTAGATGGCATTTTTCTAAATCGTAATTCACTAGGTGGGCCTTTGATTCGGATCTAGTTGGCTGTATTTGACCACGCGTACATAAAACTTCATATAACTCAATTCGGGATATGACGACACGCCTCTCTGTAAATCACAATAACTCATGAGTTCGGGCTTTGTCAGTACTAAATAAAAAACGAAATGCAAGATTATTAGTTTATCTACGTAGTTCAGTTAAATTTAGGAGGGACAAGTTGGGACAATTTTTTGCAGTCCTTGTCAAAGATAAAATTAATGTTTCAAAAATATACAAACTATTTTTAATGAGTAAAGCAAATTTAATTATTTTTTTTTAACAAAATACATCTAAAATATTCTACATACCTTCATTTAAACTATCCATATTTAATTTTTCACAGTAATTAAATTTTAAACACAAACACACTTATTCTCAACAAACGCTACAGTAAGACTAAAACGTTACCTACTACAGGTAGAGTAATTCTGTTACCGCTATTAGTAAGTAATTCGGGTTTTCCAGGTATTAAATTAACGGTATCTTATGCACACGACTGTTATTAACAAATTTATTTTTAAAATTCCTTGAATAGAAAACCTTCGATATTTGATTTTTGTCCAGCTATAATTGCGTTATGGCCCACTGTGCGCCGCCTTCCTCAGGACTGTGACATGAACAGTCAACACTTCTGGCCCAAATACAAGTATTACCACCGTCAAGAGGCCAGCGAATCTGTCCTTTGCTGAAAGAATTCATCGAACGTATCCTGAAAACCAGCATCCAAACATTTTGTTCCGAACAAGACGTTATTCCCGACATCCAAAACGGATTCTTGCCGGGCTGATCGACCGCTGACGCGATCTTGAAACTCGTCACTGACGTATCCAACCCCTTAACCCCGTACTTTGCGCCAACCCCCTATTTCTCGAGAGCGATTTCGACACCATTTGGCATGACGGTCTCGTTTACAAGCTCCACCAACTCCATCTTCCCAGTCGGTCGTCCAATTCGACTCATCAGGAGCTTCCCAACGGATAGACCTTTTGCGGTTCGAATAAAGGGAAAGCTCTCAGCCTATATCCGCCCAAAAGCCCGCGTACCCCTAGGCCCAACTCTAGTTACAATGCAACTATGCGCAGACGATACTGCGATTTGATCTACAAACCCCAGGGTCGAAACCGCGTCCCAAACATCCAAAATTATGTGCCTGGTCTGTAAAGCTGATTTGTGCAATGGCCCGTTAAAATCATAAATCATTCTCTTTCGATACTCCAAGCACCACGCCCACCACTCCAGTGTCAACTTGCGCATTACACTTTGTGGAACTCACGAATTTCATTTCACACCACACTTAACTCCGACCACACCATCGACAAGATCATCCCCAGATTCCGAAAAAGTGCCAACATCGTTGAACCGCTAAGAGATATAATCCGAGGAGCCATACCCGAAGACCTGTTGGACATATACAACATATTCATGCGCCAGATCAACGATTATGCCGAAATCTATCTCTATAACGGCAATATATAAATATCTTTTTATGTTAGCTTAAGTCGTACTGACGATTTTATTACTTCAGGCAAATGAATTTTTTGATTACTTATTGCTTTGTGTACTTTGTGAAAAGCGAGCTTGAGTGGCTCTTGAACTGTACAGTATTAATTCTAGACGAGGCCGATGATCGATTTTACAAATGAATTCGTAATCGTTTGAGTTTTATATGCCCATTATATTATGCTTTAAAGATTTTAAGTACCTATAGAACATAGTAAGTAATATTTCATAAAATATTTTTGTTGTGTTGTGCCTTTTTGTTTCCTGAACCACTGCGACGACGGTACTATTGTCGGTTAAATTATGGTCGGTTGTAGCTATTTCACTTTTACAAACACTTCCTGTTTTATAAAGTTCTCTTCACTAGAACATTACTAAAATATTCAAAAAGGTGAAGCGGATTCGGTACTTTATCCTTAACTACGGGTAGCTTTTTGACAGTTGGAGATAGGGTTCTTATCTGGGATTTGGGATGAGAATTGAACACCAAAATAAAACCCACACAGTATTATCAATACCTCTATTTTCCCCAAACAAATGGCCAACAACAACAAAAAATAAAAGTTCTATATAAACAGGGTCCTTCGATTTCTCATTTCGTGTTACACATAGAGATTTCTAACAAAGGCAGCGTTTAACTAGACATAAATGAGCATTTCAGGAAATTATTTATGAATATACAGGCTGTCCCGAAAAAGATCTGTGTGGTCACGTGCCATTTTTTTAAATGGGACACCTAGTATCCGTTTGCATAGTTCGAAGTGTTTTGGGGGTATCTATTGATACATAACTTTTTTTTTGAATTTGATTCATGCATTCCGCCGTAATTGGCGATTACTTCAAAAAACTTAATTTTAGGTACATACTAACATTAAAGAAACCGCTGCGGTTACAAACGTAAAATTTAAGAGTAATTATTTGGCACATTTTTTAGCAAGGGTTGCCGGATGCTTCAGACAAACTTTTGTGTCATTGCAATATACAGGGTGTTTAAAGTTCATTACGACATTACGAGAAATTCATCTTCATTTTTCTCATTTTTTTCAAATGGAACACCCTGTATATTTTTACATGAGTATTTGTAGAATTCAATTCTGAAGATTTTTCGTACAACGACCACCTGGCTGTGTTTAGCCGTTTACGAAAAAATCACCAACATTTTATCATGTAACATTTAATTAATAATAAAATAAATAAGTATGAATAAACAAATAACTAATTTTACAAAAAGTTTTCAAAATGTCTATTTAAACAAACACGAACACGATTTTTAAAAGAATTTTCCACTCTTCTTAGTATATCGGCT
>JAFFZR010021258.1:0-17850 GCA_018397195.1 Lethrus apterus | reverse complement strand
TATTACTTTGATAATAAAACGCTATCAAAGTCAAATTTCACATTGATTATATTTTAGAAAAAATTATTCGGCCAATTTGTAGATTGGATGTTTAAGATTATGCCTTCTAATTTTCAGATTTTTTTGACAACTAAAAAAGGGTTTTATTTTGAATATGCTATACGATGGTCCAGCCTGTATATATCGCATTAGAATTTTGTGACAATTCCAAAAATGTAAAAATATGTGGTGTCACATCTAAAATAATGAAGTGTTGTTTACGGCGAAATCGGAAGTTCGAAGAAATTGCAGTTTACATCAGGAATTTGAGAATTATGTGTTGTCCCAAATGTATTTTTTTTTTTAATCATAATACATATAGAATCTATAGGAGTGACCGTGGTTTCGTTTATACCCTGAATATTAGTTCTGTCTGCTCATTTAACAATCTATCTTTCGTTGGGGTTTATGACCATAATAACACTTTTCCGCAGAGTGCATAATTCGGCAATGGTAACCTATGACTTATAACGACCCCGCAGTGCATGTTAATCCTCCAAAATTGTTATTGCTTAAATACAAATTTATTAAATATAACAAAATAAAAGAAAAAATAAAAATAAAGGTATAAATTTATTTATTATAACTATAACATACTGTTTCTACGCATTTTTTCCTCGATATAATTTTCCTCATATATTCTTGAATTTTTTTCTCCATGCTTTCGTTTCTTTTTATCATTTGGGAATTAATTATATTGAGGTCCACAATGAATGCTGCGACTTTTAATATACGTTTCGACTTGTATATCTAATATTATTTTACTGAAAATAGATATATTTGGGTGTGCGTGATAAAAATCACTAAAATGACTATGAAATGATTCACATACATTTGTGGTTAAATACAAAGATGAACTTTTAGATGCTCACAATTGGCATGGAAACAATGCCTCATCATCAATGTATGTTTGCGTCAAATAATTTCTTACCAAGCCTGCTTCAAATGAAAACGGCAGAAACGTCTAATAGCATTTGGCAAAACAGAACGAAGTGCTTTGTGAATTCCTAGTTCAAAGTCTGCCACAATTACTTTTGGTTGTAAAAGAGGAACCAATTGTTTTAATAGTTGCAAAGCTATTATGTAACTTTTCTTATCTGGCAGTAGTATATTTAATCACTTAAGCCGTTTAAGCTTTTCTGAGTTAATGACACTCCATCAGAGGTCATTTTTGCCAATGTGACGAAATTACCTATGGCTTCCTACTGTGAACCCTTCACACCCTTTGACCGTGTTACAAAAATGTATGCGACCCATAATTTGTATACGTACCTGTGTTAGTAACTATGTTAGTAGGTTTAATATGCTGCTTATCTAAAATGGTTAGTGGATGTAGTTTTTCTTTTATGGTGAATAATCAGTAAATTATTTTCGGTATAAAATTAAAATAATCCTGTACTTGAATTTTGTATGTTTTTTTTGTTTAGATTTATTGTAATACATTGCTTTTTTGAAATTAGATAGATGCGTTCATGTATCGCTTTTCATTCTCTGTTAAATAATTTGAGACTTTCTCATTTGTATATGGTGTATGCAAATATAATAAATATAAACAGACTAAACTAATTTGTTTTCTATTCACTGTTTGAATATAATATTGTTGTGGCCAAACTACACTACGAAACTATTTAAATGAAATAAAGTGATGTCATACAAAGGAGCAGGAGTTTTTGAGTATAAGATGAAGAATCACATAAAGTAAAGAGGTATAATGATAGTATTCAATATTTTATTTTAAATGTTTAGCCAAGTGAAATACGCATATATATCTGTGAAGATAGTACCGCCGTTTTCGCCTTTTAAAATTATTTGATTGTTCAATCTCGTTCTATATACCACCTATGGAAAATGTAATAAATTAAATGGAGACATATTTTGGTTGCAGATACTAGAGTTTCAGTAATCAAACCAACCGATCCATCCAAAAACAAAAACCCAATAAGGAATGAAGGTATTATTATTTATATTTTATCTACTTATACAGGATGATCCAAAATTACCGCCCCAAATTCAGGGCGTCGATAGGTGACATCAGATTGAGTAAAAAAAGTGTACACAAAAATTCTCTAAGAACCTTTGTTCTAGAGATATAGGCATTTTAAAATTATGCAATTTGGCAACGTGGGTAACAATCGAGTCGTCAACCAAAATAGTAATCGAATCATCATTACATTACATACTGTGATCGTATCGTATCGTATCGTATGAGTTAACCGAACCAAAATGTGAATGGTTTGGAAAATAAATTTACGCCCAATGTCATTTACCTTATGTGAATTTGACCAACTAACTTAATAATTACTTAAATAAATTAATACAGGTTAAAGTAAATGTTCAAAGTTTTTTTTTGCCCATTGACTTCAATACATTTCTGTAATCGTCGTCTAATACTCCTCTGGACATTGTCAAGCATTTCGACAGATATTGTTTGCGCTGCAGCCAGAATTCGCTGTCGTAGTTGATTGAAAATCTGACAGTTTCAATTTTTAATAATGTCAAACCATCAATTTTTAAAAATGTCGCGTGTTGACCTGGTAACGCCTTCATTGTTGCCTCCCGATGTTGCCAGATATTTTTATTATAGAATTTTTAGAAATTAATTTAAATTTTTTAAGCGTTTAAAGACTCTTTTTTTTAATTCTCATTGTCTGAAAACCATTTGCAAGACAAAGTCTTCATTTTCTACCACCTGCACAAAAATTCCATGGTCTGAATGCGATAAACTTTAGCTTAAAAAATTTTAATTTAAAATGCTTTATCTACCGAACAAAAGCTCGAAGAAAATTTTTGTTTACACTTTGTTTACTCAGTGTGATGTCCTGTATCACCATCCTAAAATTGGGGCGGTAATTTTGGATCACCCGGTATAGGGTGTAACATTAGTGCGCTATTGCGAAATTTAGTATGTTGTGTTACATATCGAATTTCTAATAATTTTACTGTTATCACTGAAGATCCCTCTACCGTTGCAATTTCATGAATAAATGCAAATATCTTAAAAACGAATAAACATAGACAAATATTATCTTGTACAAACTTATATTAAAGTTACCCAGGGAATTCAATAATGTAGAGGGTGTTCCATTTAAAATTTTAAAGTTGTTTGTGGTTGGCCACAAACGAAACATTCCGTATAAATTTTAGGTGGTAGAGACCATGTAGAGACCATAAATGCAAAAAACTTTTATCCAAAAATATTTTTTGTATTTTGCATAATAATGGAGATATCGAAGAATATCGCACTTGTTACTTTATTTACCTAGTATTTAATTGCATAGGTATATCATTATTATAGTCGACGTGTAACGTGATTATGTAATTAATTTTTACTCGATGGTATTCCTAATTCGTAACAAAAAATCGATTAAGACATACAAAATTTATTCAACTAAACCAGCAGTGATATCTTAATTACTTAAAACAGTAATTGTCATTTAGATTTTAGCAATTCGCAGCACAATTTCACTGATATTTTTGGTGTACTAACTCTTCAAAATAGTAAATGCTATAGCAAACGCATCTTCTTATCAAAAATTTATACTTTTCTTTATGACTTCTATCGATATTAACGAAGTATATTAAATTCACTTTAAAATTATTATAATAATAATGACCTGTTCAGTACTCCTAGGAGTCACATGAATAAAGTTGTCTGTATTCTGTAAAAAAAAAAACGGGCTTTTGTAATTTATATTTAATTATTTCTTTCATGTTTTGTACTTAATCTTCATATTTTCAAATATCTTATTCCACGTTGAATCTTTAAATCAAGTAATGCTGTGTTTATACAGCATTTAAGAATTAACAATTAAGAGATAAATAACCGTAGCGTCGGTTTGACGTTTATCCAGCAACTAAAATTTAGGAATTAGCATTTAAGAACGAAGAAAATGGTTTATCTTTATCTTTCGGCTTAATTCTTAAGTGAAATGAAAAATCTGTATGCGTGCAGTCATGGTCTACGTTTGTTAGTTCTTAAATGTTAATTCTTTAACTTTAAACCTTAGTTCTTAAATGCTGTATAAACCCACCATGTTAATTTTCACTATTTGTACACCATCAACCTGGAAAACTGTATTAAAATTTGCGATATAAATCTTCGTGAAAATCATTTTGACGCTTTCAGAGAACGAAGTTAGATCAATATCAACCGGTGGAATACTACTTATGTGTAAAGACATATTCCAGTCTGTACGATTACATTTACATATGTTACTTCGGAGCTTATGAACGTACATATAGCTCAATTCAATTTGCTTTACTCAGTTGTGTAAAGTACAGAAATAATTACACGTGAACAAACAAATAATTTGTTGCTCATGAAAATTGATTATTTAGGTATTATTAAATCAAGTCAGTTTGGATGCGTGTACTGACATACAATAACAATAATAAACATTATTTTTTAAGGGTTCATGTATTTCTTTTTCTTCATAGTAAGTCATAAAACAACAACACGTCATTATTAAAAAAAAATACAGAATGTCAATATAAATTATGATTGCAAATCACAATTTTATTCAATTAGTATTCTGCTGGTCGTCCATTGAAACATCAGTTGTCTTTTGGAAAATTTGCTGTTTTTCCATAAAGAACCATATACAGTGCGGTCCAAAACTTTCCCCTCCCCCATGATAACATTTGAATGGCTGAAGCTATGGTTATGACAAAACACAAGTCGATATTTAATTTTTACGTACAAAATTTTGGTGTTATCAAAAATTCAATTCCGCTTCCGGTGAAACCGGAAGTGACGTCAACTTTCTTATTTTAAATGGAACACACTATATATTTTGACGTTTTTGGAAAGACAACGGAGAGACGAATCCAACGATACTATAACTTCAACTTTAATTTGAAAAGTAACAAGAGAGGTAGCTATAAATTTACAATACATTTACAATTTTCTTTATGTGTTCCTTAGTTAGCCATAAGGCAATGAACATTTTTAGTGTTAAATAACATGAAAAACCATTAATAGATATTTACTAACTAATCGGCTACAAAACAAATAATAATCAAATAAAAGCAAATCTTTATCACGAAGTTCTGGCCAATTTTGCTTAAAAAAATAAATGCAAAAAAAATTATTGCAGCCTATCTTGCTACTTTTAAAATTAAAGTAGAACATATGTGGTATCGTTGGATTCGTCTCTCCATCGTCTTTCCAAAAACGTCAAAATATACAAGGTGTTCCGTTTAAAATAAGAAAGTTGACGTTACTTCCGGTTTCATCGGAAGCGCAATTGAATTTTTGGCAACACCAAAATTTTGTACTTAAAAATTAAAAATCGACCTGTTTTTCTCATAACGATAGCTTCAACCATTCAAAAGTTATCAGGCGGGGGGGGGGGAGTTTTGGACCGCACTGTACAACCATCAAATTAATTAATGTTCAAATTATAATAATATTCTCACTACATTTCCGATTTAAAGAATAATTTTAGTTTTAGAAATCGTTTTTCTCTTTCCAATCATGTTTCATAAATGCACATTATCTGAAACCTTTTTTAATCAAAACTTAAATGAACTTTAATATTTTACAACTTGAATAAAACAATTTTAATCACAAATACTTACATTAAATGACACACAAGCGTGCCGTCTGCCGCCTTGCACTATGCGTTTTAGAAGTCCAGTCAACACGCATCCCGTTTTAATTATCATTGATTTTAATGGTAATCGTCACACTTGTCAGGTACGACCGTTCTATTAAAATCAATGTTAATTGAAACGGGATGCGTTTTGACCGAACTGCTAAAACGAATAGTGCGACACCGCACTAAGGATTAGTTTCAGTTCTAGCCGATAAGCTGACAAACAACTGTTCTGCATCAGTTTTAGGCTCTTAAAGAAAATTTTCACATCGGCTTAGAAACAAGCCTCAGATCTACGCGATTATCGTTTTTTATACTTGCTTTATTACTTTGTATTCTTATTTTCAGATGTTGAAAAGTGAATAGTATCATATAAATTCTTTTTTTAAAATCCGGCAATAAAAAGTAGACCGGAGGCGTCAAATCTCTAATTTTAGGCGGCCATCTTGTTACTCCCTCTATTAATAGTCCAGAAAAAGTTTCTTATTATATAAATGAAATGTTTCTGGGATGATTTGTTACAAGGGGAAGCTTTAGTCAGGTCTTGCATATCTCGCCTTTTAGATTTTTTTACATTTGAATGTATATTTAATAAAACAGTTTGATTAATAAATTGCTATGCCCTGCCCTTTTGCAATACACCCTACAGGCTAATAGTATTCAGCATTTGGAGGTTGATCGTCTGGTCGTCACGTCATTTAATATTTTAATTATTTTAATATTTTAATATTTAATTAATATTTAATATTTTCTGCGTGATTGGGATGTATCGCTATTAGGTTACCTTGTCATAATTTCTGTTGGTCATAAACATCCTGTTAAAAATATGTTTGCTGTTGCTATTAAATTTGTACTATGTACCATATTATTCATTTTCGACTTGTTCCCTCGGCGTCATAGAGATAGTATCGTTTGTATTTGGGGAATATCACTGTAAATGGAAAAAAGCACACTAGCTTATAGATTTGAAGCCTCCGAGTCCTTGATTAGCTGATATTTGTTGGACGTAGCTTCCAATTTTCTTGGGTATTTGCATGTTAACAACCAATTTTATAATTCTTACTGATTTCATTTTTTTTCGAATTTTTATTTTTTCCCGTTTGCGCTGTTAATACCCTTTACAGTTGTATTTATTATTTACTTATTATTATCTATACCGGCACTTCACTACTGACAGCTGTCCATTGAATAATTAATATTCAGCATTTATCAGAATAGATTTGAATTCTTTTTTAAATCTACATAACGTTTTTATTTCCCTTAAATGGGAGGGAATCTTGTTGAACACAAAGCTATCTCAGAGACTTTAGGCATTTTATTTGGTAAGGGATAAACAATTCTTATTTCTTGTATAATGTGAATGTACCTCACTATTGACAGTACATTTTAATTTGTTAGAAAAACATATTTCTCCAAATCATATATTAAAATTCCAGGCAAAGTAAGGATATAACAAGAGTACATCTAACTACCCTTTTCTGGGTAATAAAAACGGATTTAATGACCAGGGACCTCACACAATAGCATATGCCATAGCTTACACAAGAAGCCACATAGGCACCATACACACAAGTTCCATGTTAATTCCGTCCTTTCCCGGTGCTTTCCCATTACGGCTTTTTCCTATGGTCTGTTCTATCTCTTCTCTTGTTGGTTCAGCTGTTATGTCTTTTTCTTCGTCATCCTCTTCCTCTTCCAATATTTCTGCTTCTTCCTTTTGTTGGCTCAATGAGTAATTCTTTGAAGTGGTCTATCCACGCCTGTTTGTAGTCCTCATCTTCCAAAACTACTACACCTTCTTTATTCTTTATTCCTTTTTTTGTTTTGTCTTTGTATGTCTTGTTTTGCTCCTTAATTCTCTTGTAAAAATATTTTGTATTTCTGTTATTTCTTTCATTTTCTATTTCTTTCAACTTTTCGTCTAGTCACTTCCTCTTACTTTTCCTTATTATTTTTTTAGTATTAGAACAATTTATTTGGGTAATTCCATTAAACGTACATACAAAATATGATTTCTAAATAATTTATTAATTAATGTTAATGTTATTATTTATTTTAATGACGTTTGTATTTTCCAGGTCAGAAGTATGCCCTGCTAAATGCGAAAACAACTATAGCCAACGTAATACGAAACTTTAAAATACATCCCGTTCATCCTCCCCATAAACTTGTGTTAACCAACGATGCCGTTTTAAAATCAATAAATGGATTACCAGTGAAATTAAAATTGCGATAGCGTTAGCTCTGCATTATTTTATGTTAACAAAATTTTAACTTAAATTCGTATTTAGTTAATTGATTTTTTTAATATTTGGTACCAAACCTTTTCGTCCAATGTGCAGTTTGAAGAACATCAGGCAAAATTCTTATAAAGCATTTTTTTTTATTTTTGAGTATGCTCTGAGTGACCCCATGCAATTTGTACATATTATAAGCAACGGTGGATGTTAGCAAAACAAATACTTTTAACGCTTCAAAATTCAAATTTATTACAGATTTCACTTTAAACAATAAATATATTGACAATGGCAGTTTGTTTACCAATTTCTCACTTTGAGTTAACCAGATTAACTGACCAAGTGCATTCCTAGAAATTTGTCGTCTTCGGTGGTTGAATCATTTTGTTTTGAGGGTAATTGCTTTAGCAATTATTGTTATTATTATTATATGTACTCCACGAAGAATCCAAGAATGGATCCCTGTGGCACCCCATAATTATTTAAAGCCTCGTGTTTGTTGGAATAGCATTTAGTGGCCTGATAGAGCATGCCCAGCATCAGTTTCCATTTTTTTTATTTCGTTGCTATGGAAGGAGATTTTTTAAGTTTTATCGCAGGTACTTTACAGTGTTTCTTTATAAAAAAATTTAAGTTGTGCTTGGGTGAGGCAGTGTTTAATATTTTCACTTGGTATTTTCGTTCAAATTTACAAATAAATTATTTAATTTTATATTACACATAAGCATTAAGGCAAAGCTTTGAAATATTCGTTTCTTTACTTTTCTTTTATATGAGGAATTTGGAACCAAATATTTGGATTTATTTGTGTATCGTTATAAATATTTTTATTTATTATTTTTGTGTTTAATGTTTTCATTTGGTATTTTCGTTCAAATTTGCAAATTTTCATTCGTTATTTTATTGATTGAAAACTCAAAAACTCAAGAAGATAATGATTAGTTTATAATTAATAATGAATTAATTAATTAAACTAAATCTCAAAGTATATCTTAAAGTTACTAGAGTTTATGAAAAAAATCAAATTAAATCGAAGCAGCTTTTATTGATAACATATTTTCGATATAATTTTATATATAATTTTTCAATTTTTCACCTTACTTTTTATCGTGTTTGATAATAATAAATACTGGACGAGAATGGTTCTGCTTGAAATAATAAAAAGAGGCTTGAAACCGGGGGTCAACATGGGAAAGGGAGAGCTTGGAAATGTATAGAAAAGCAGGGTGGTCGGAGCTGGAGTTGGAGAGTGAAGCAGGAGAGGGCAGGGAAGTGGAGCAGAAGGTGGTGAACAGATGAAAGGAGATAGTCGGGCAGAGTAGATACGAGCAAATGAGGAAGACGAGGTACAATAAGAAATACTGAATACATAGACTTATGGAAGGGCACTGGTGTACCTGGACAGAAGAAGGAGAGGGAAAAATAGTGGCAAGATTTCGGAAATGAGGAGAGGACCAATAAATACTGAATGAGGAAACAATATGGGCAATGAAGATTTTGCGGAGAGGGAATTGCGTGAATTGAAGCACTGGTGGGACGGGATGTGAGGAAGTGAACCAGGAGGAAGATAAAGAAAGGGGAAGGAGATGGTGGAGAATCATGAACGAGACAGGAGAAAGATTGGAAAGATTAAAAAAATGAAAAGAGAAGATGGAGATGATGGGAAGAAATGTTCGTAATTAAATAGATCAAATATGGGATATGTAGATATGCCAAATAAATACGGGGTCTTACTAAAAAGAGGGAACACTTAATAACTTTATTATTTTGAGTTTTACAAAAAAACGTTGAAATAGTTTTTTGTTTAAGAACATGCGCGCTGTTTGGCGGCACCTTCAATTGATTTTTCCAAATTCCGGTTAAACCGGAAACGGACACAACTTTGGTTTTTTAAATGACGCTCTGTATATTTTTGACATTTTTTAATTCTTTAAATTTTTTACTTTCTGAACGTACCAAATTGTATGTGTGGTTTATAAGAAAATTTTGCTGTAAATCTCAAAAAAATATTTCAAAGTGTTCAAGACTATTTAAAAAAAAAAAACAAAATATCTGTTGCCATGAAATCAAATTTCTTTAAGTATTTAACATCTGTCACTTTTGTAAGAGTTTGTTTATTAATTAATTAACAATAGATCCACTTTTTCACTATTATTCATTTTTATTATACAAACAAAGATTACAAATATTATTATTATGTATAATCAGTTTCGTAGAATGTTTTCAAACTACATGTAAACAAACTCTTAAAGATTTGTTTTCATGGCAATAGATATTTTGTTTTTTAAATACAGGGTTTCAGAAACCAAAAGGAAATTAAAAATTTCCGAAAACAGGTCCACTTATATGTCAAAAGGGAAACGGTTTGACCTATGATTCACCCTTTTGGCGTTTACTCCTGCGCCTCCACGAATACCTCCCCAAAAATTTTAAATGGAATGACCCATCGCGTGGTATCTCAAATAAAAGCTTATCTTATAAGGATTATGGTGATGTGTCACTTGCCCACGTTTTTTATTTTCTCATACATTTTATGAGAAAGTTTATCATTGCCACTACAGGAGAACGGTAAGCGCTATCAAAACCTAATTTTAATCAGTTAGGCGTGGAAAAAAGAAAGCAAGCCGTTGATGTTTAGTCTAACAAACTGTCACATTAGTTGTTTCCATTTAGTCAACTTCACCTACATACTGCATTGGTTTCCGTAAAAATGGTGTACTCTATTGCTGAAAGGTTGGAAGTTATCTACATTTATGGTGCCGAGCAATGTGCTCGTGCCACAGCAAGAGTTTTTAGTCAAAAATATCCAAATAAGCATATGGAGCATAAATACGTTCGCGAACTTGAGCAAAAATTTGAAGCAACTGGATCGGTAGAGAACAAGAAAAGGCATGCTAATAAGGTAGTAGATGAACTGGCGGAGATGGAAGTAATTGGAAATTTTACCATGGAGCCAACCAGTTCTTTGCGTCAGGTTGCAGCATCCACCGGACTTTCTTACTCCTCGGTACGCAAAGTGACAAAGCTGCATAAATTTCACCCTTATAAGATGCAGATGTTGCAAGAACTTAGCGAGGGCAATTGCGACCGACGACTAGAATTTTGCGAAACTATGACCGAAATGATCATTGCGAATCCAAATTTAGTAAAAAACATTTACTCAGTGATGAGTGCACTTTTTACTTAAATAGACACGTGAACAAGCAGAATGTACGATAATCCGACGAAAATCCGCATATGACAAGAGAGGACCACACCCAGAGACCTCAAAAGATTGATGTTTGGGCAGGAATACAAGGTGATTCAGTAGTTGGACCCATATTCATTAATGAAGCGTTAAATGGTGAAGTCTACTTGAATATGTTGGAGAACATCATCGATCCTATAATAACTAAAGAAGTGGAAAATTAGCTTGATGAAGAAGGTAATCAAATACTCGACGCATATCAATTGTTCTTCCAGCAGGATGGTGCTCCACCGCATTATGCTGCGAATGTTCGTAACTGGGTTAACCGGAGATTTCCAAATCACTGGATTGGTAGACGTGGAACAATCGAATGGTCTCCACGATCACCGGACCTCACAAGTCTTGACTTCTTCCTTTGGGGTCATTTAAAGTCAGTAGTTTATAAGACTAAACCCATAGATTGAAATGGCTTGCGTCAACGAATTATCAACGAAACATTCCACGAGAAACTTTTCAGAAAGTAAGGCAAGAATTTGAAAACCGGCTTTACTGCTGCATGGAGACCAATGGTGTTCATTTTAAGCAGTTCCTGTGAATGTTCTTTTTTCAGTTTTGTTAAAATGTTATTTTCAACGCCTACTCAGATGTTTAAAGACTTATTATTCTTATCCTAATGTAAAATTGATCATTTCTCAATGCTAAATAAAAAAAATGCGCAAGTGACACATCACCATAATCCTTATAAGATAAGCTTTCATTTGAGATACCACACGATGAGTCATTCCATTTAAAATTTTTGGAGAGGTATTCGTGGGGGTGCAGGGGTAAACGTCAAAAGTGTGAATCATAGGTCAAACCGTTTTCCCCTTGACATATAAGTGGACCTGTTTTCGGAAATTTTTAATTTCCTTTTGGTTTATGAAGTATCTAAGGCGGATCGTTTTCAAAAAATCAGCCTGTAGTTGGCTTGAACACCTCGAAATATTTTTTTGAGATTTACAGCAAAATTTTCTTATAAAACACCCATAACATTTGGTACGTACAGAAAGTAAAAAATGTAACGAATCAAAAAAATGTCAAAAAATATACAGTGTTATTTAAAAAACCAAAGTTGTGTCCGTTTTCGGTTTGTCCGGAAACTGGAAAAACCAATTGAAAGTGCAGCCAAACAGCGCATAAGTTCTTAAACAAAAAACTATTTCATCTTTTTTTTTGTAAAACTCAAAATAAAACATTGAGTGTTCCCTATTTTTTGTAAGACGCTGTATATAATAATAAATAAGCGATATGTGTGTAGTCATTAATTTAAACAATAAAGTATAGTCAGTCTATATCTGCAAAAAATATAAACGTTGCACATCTTACTTTCACATCTTTGAAAATAAAGCCCTTGCTTCTGCCGATTTGTGTTTTGTGTTACTTTAAATAAAATTACTTAGCATATTTCAAACTCATTCACCTAGTCGCTAGTCGTTGTGGAAAATTGTATACTAATACATTTTGGAACTAAGCGAAGAGAATGTGCAGTAAACGGCGTCGCGACTCTGGGCGTGAACGAGAGAGGAAGAATGGACAATATCGACAGTGCTGCTCCGGCACCTCCGGCACCAGTCATGTTTACGTTGTGCATGTCGCGAGGGCCCTCACCGTTGCAGGGTTCCCAACAGCAAAACAGTAAGTTATTTTTTTACATGTTTTACCCGCTTATATTAACATCAACGCCAAATTATTACTAGGCTTGTGTATGTGATGAAAACTGTTTTTGGATTATTGACCCAAGAGACGGCGCAAATTTGTTGGCCTAGTCATAGCAAAATTATTTCGTATTCGTAAATTTTCACTGTTAAGAAATAACACACATTTCCAGATTAAACGCCTTTATGTTCGATCATGCATTCACGTGTAATTAATTAAATATTATAAAATGAACTCACACCAATCATATTAAATATATTTACTTCAAATCAATAAATCACAATATTTTTAATAAAACATTATTTTTAACGTAAAATTGTTGAAATTGGCAGAATATTGTTTGCTAGTACATTTTATGTGGTTTTGCATGTCAACTAATTATTATTGATTATAAAGTAGAACAATTTGCATTGCACCTGCATTTATTCATTTTTAACAGTATTGTATTTACTCATATTCAGCATACTTCATAACCACTCAGTTAGCACATTTATTAGAATTTATTTCTTATTATTATAAAATCAGTTCAGTAAATAAACAATAATAAAGCAATCGATCTCCTCGTAACTTCATCTCCGCATTCAATGGTGTAATAAAATATTTTCTTAAATATTATTTTAGTAGGCTGTCAAAACGTTGATCAATCATATAAATATATAAATGTAAATGACGTCGAAATAACATGGTAATTTATTTCTCTTTTGCGTTCAAATTAACTTGTATGGACACTGACAAGTTAAGACATTTTTAAACTTGCAACTGACACTAGATAGGTCCCTCCCTCTACATAATCAATCATTGGCAACTAAGATGTTAGAGCAAGAAATACTATGATGAGATGGTGTAGAAAATAAACCTCGTGCTCGGACGCCATCGTATTCTAGAAATGAAAAAATATATTTCACCTTCTTATCGAACCAACAATTTTTTATTCACTATATTTATTATTCAACCGAAAAACTGAAACTAGTAATCTGCTGAAACTTAGCTTTCACCTAAACAAGCCCGTCCTTACTGACTGGCAACTTTACTCTTTAAACAACCCGGATTTGGTTTTTAATTAAAAAAATTCACGAGATGGATAGGGAGAGTGAAAGTGTTAAAGATGAAGAGGTTGCCTTAATGGAAAGTGCGAAGAAAGAGGAAAATAATAAATTTACTGTAGATCTGAAACAGATATAAGCATCGTCCAAACACAGCATTTTTTTTTTTTTGAACTTCTGGTTTCGTCGTAAACTACTGCAACTTAACAGTAATCTTGATAGTTTTCTTAGTTTTCAAGAGCATGTAGAAGATATAGTTTGCAGAGCTTTTAAAATCTGTCGCTTCAAATTATTTAATGCATATACAGGCTGTCCTAGGACGTTTACAACAGCCAATATCTGAGAGACGGTATGTCTGATTTATTTCAAATTCAGGATATCTGTTTGAGCCTTAGGAAAGATCATTTCTATAATATTAAACCGTCATTCCCAATTTCCTCTTCTCAGCAACAAATATTCAATTACGAAATTTAAATGGAACACCCCGTATTGTTTCATTATTCGAAAATACACATTAAAACAAATTCAGTAGTACAATTTTGACAACATTTTGGTTAGAAAAAGGCAGATATAGACACTTATAAATATTCGAAAAGACACCCATGGAATCAGTTATGTATGTTGATAGAAATTGTTCGTTCCCATTGTTTTTGCCGTATGTATATGATATAAATAAACTATAAACTAGAGCTATTGACTATGACGATATGGAAACCGTTTATTGTACAAATTATACTATTTACATTTGCTCTACTCTTTCCGTAAATAAGGAATGCTATAGAAATATGCATAATTTTANATTGTTTTTGCCGTATGTATATGATATAAATAAACTATAAACTAGAGCTATTGACTATGACGATATGGAAACCGTTTATTGTACAAATTATACTATTTACATTTGCTCTACTCTTTCCGTAAATAAGGAATGCTATAGAAATATGCATAATTTTAATTAATCAAATATTACAAAATATGTTCAAAAAAAAAAACAGTAACAGTAATAATAATAATAATAAATAATAATAATATAGCAATAAATAATGTGATTTTCACACATGAACTATTTGTATCACATAAAGATCAAAAACTATGGCAACGATCAATTTCTATCAAAATGCATAACTGATTCCACGGGTGTCTTTTCGAATATTTTTAAGTGTTGATATGAGCCTTTTTCTAATAGTCCGAGAGCCGGTAATACTGCCGGGTATGTGATCGTTCCTATGGACCATATCCACATAAAACGAAAGTTCATAGTCACCTTTAAACTAATTGGATAGGTTGCCTCGATTCCCATGGCCCCAAAGTTGTTTAATAGCTTAATGTTTTTCTTAATTTTTCTAATGCAATGCAATTTGTCTTCTTGTGAAATTGGCGATTTTCGCGGCTGGGAAAAGGTCAAAATTGTATAGTTCGGAGACGGAAGACGCTTATTTTTGAAAGACATGACGTCGGGACGGTTCGGTAGCGCCGGCATGTCGCGACGAAAAAGTGGTATTTTGACAGCGAAAGTGACAGATGTTCGAGGTATGCGGCAAATCGCGCGGTTGCACCATGCATTCGCCGCTCCTTTCGTCGATCGCATACCGATTGTTGTGTACCCGTACTATGGTGTCATTTTTCGAGTATAGTATGGGTACAATCGGTGTGCGATCGACGAGAGGAGCGGCGAATGCATGGTGCATCCACGCGATTTGCCGCATACCTCGAACATCTGTCACTTTCGCTGTCAAAATACCACTTTTTCGTCGCGACATGCCGACGCTACCGAACCGTCCCGACGTCATGTCTTTCGAAAATAAGCGTCTTCCGTCTCCGAACTATACAATTTTGACCTTTTCCCAGCGGCGAAAATCGCCAATTTCACAAGACAAATTGCATTGCATTAGAAAAATTAAGAAAAACATTAAGCTATTAAACAACTTTGGGGCCATGGGAATCGAGGCAACCTATCCAATTAGTTTAAAGGTGACTATGAACTTTCGTTTTATGTGGATATGGTCCATAGGAACGATCACATACCCGGCTCTCGGACTATAACGAAAATGTTATCAAAATTGTACTACCTATTGTATTTGTTTTAATGTGTATTTTCGAAAAATGAACAATATACACAGTGTTCCATTTAAATATCGTAATTCAGTATTTGGTGCTGGGAAGTGGAAATTGAGAATGAAGGTTTAATATTACAGAAATGATCTTCCCTAGGGCTCAAACAGACATCCTGAATTTGAAATAAATCCGACTTACCGTCTCTGAGATATCGGCTGTTGTAAACGTCCTGGGACAACTGTACACATACATAATCCATTCCTCTTTTACCCTTGGGGCCTATGGTTTCGAAGTTTCTATAGCTGCTGTCTTCCTCCTCTTCATTATTATCTATCTCCACTCTTTTATATCTTTTACCATTTCTTTGGCTTAGTGCGAATTTTCTCCAACTTCTTCCAGACTAGTCAGTATTGTTTTATTCCAAGTTTTCTTGTCCATTGGTTTAGTTTCCCATATTCTCTTTACCTACCTATCTTCTCCCATTCTCACTAAATGCCCGAACACCTCAATCTTTTATCTTCAAGAAATTATTTTTCTGATCTTATTCCCAGTTCTTTTCTGATATCGTCATTTATCTTTTTTCTATCCTTCTGACTCCTTACACTTTACACATTTCTATGGTACTTCATTTCCTTTTTTCCTGTCTTTTTGATAAGACAGTTTTTTCCTCCATGTAGTAGGACCGGAAGATATACCGTTTTGTATCTTTGGTTTCTTAAATACATACAGGGTCATTCACGAAAGTGGTTCGTTAGAACGAAAGATATCCAACAATGACGAAGGAAAAATTTACAAAGTTGGAATCAAATTTTCTGCTTTTCGGAAAATCTGCTAATTGCAGAAACGCAGAAAATTTGATATGATTTTTTAAATTTTTTCTTCGTCATTGCTGGTAAATATGGATATCTTTAGTTAAAAGTACCACTACTCTCCCACATTCTCTATGTATGTAAAATAAATTTAAAATATCTTTATTTGTGTAATTATTTACTACACCAGCCATTATGTCTTTATACTAATATCAAATAAAAGACAAGTCAATTTAGACAATCATGTCTAATCATGTCTAAGATCATTAAACAATTCATAACAGGACACCATGTATGTACCAGCCTAAATCAAAAATAATATTAGGGTCTTAGTATATCTTCTTTAAAGGCATAAAGAATTGCGCTGCGCACGTTTGTTTACTCGACCAAAACCGCAATAAAATTTAAATACAATTATAGTGTGTCCAATTTTTAAAGTTCAAAAACTTTTTTAAATACATCGTTTGAAAACTAAAAGTATTTAACTTTGATTGTGTTTTATTGAAAATTAGGGGAATGAACTCCACAACAAATCTGTCAATAGATGGTGGTTTTATCAATTTGTGTCTAATTTTCGATTACGGAGCCAATCCACCTCAACAAATTTTTTTTTGTTTTTTTTTCTTTCTGCTCCAACTATAGATCGTTCCTCCCCCTTAAACAATTTCTATATCCGCCACTGGATCAACGTATACAGAGTGTTCAAAGTTATCTGCGCACTATTGCTATCTTCGTTATTTTTGGAGCTACAGAGTCGGTTAAATTAGCAAAGATACAGTGATTTATCCGCTGATTACAATGCTTCACACAAAAAAACAATTGCGCATCACATTTCAGAGCCAACTCAGATAATTAGATTTTTTAAATGGAACAGCCTGTATATTTATGTAGCAGTCGGTAGAAAATGAAATTTTGCACAATATCTTCTTATACTACTATAACCCAGAAATGAAAAACAAAAGAGCTACGAGGACATTAATACAGGTCACCGCACATGTGATAACTTCGTTAGTAGAGAAGCTACAGTGTTGGTCAATACATCAAAAATGTGTAGTTTTTTCTACTGATTACAATGGCGTACTCAAAAAAACAGTTGCGAGTCGCATTTTCGAACTAACAAAAAAAAATTTATGAGACACCCTGTATATTTTAATTGATAAAAAGTTAAATTTTACATAGAATACTCTT
>JAFFZR010021257.1:0-18003 GCA_018397195.1 Lethrus apterus | reverse complement strand
ACCTGTATTAATGTCGTCGTAGCTCTTTTGTTTTTCATTTCTGGGTTATAGTAGTATAAGAAGATTTTGTGCAAAATTTCATTTTCTACCGACTGCTACATAAATATACAGGCTGTTCCATTTAAAAAAATCTAATTATCTGAGTTGGCTCTGAAATGTGATGCGCAATTGTTTTTTTTTGTGAAGCATTGTAATCAGCGGAAAAATCACTGTATCTTTGCTAATTTAACCGACTCTGTAGCTCCAAAAATAACGAAGATAGCAATAGTGCGCAGATAACTTTGAACATCCTGTATATCAAATGAAGAATATACTGAAAGTATAAAAAAAATAGATTCAAGATACAAGAACAAAGGGCAATAAATAAATAAATAAATATTTAGGGCCACAATTTCCAAACTTAAAGAAAAATATTATTATTATATCTTACATATTTGTACATTTAATAGCGTTCGTAAGGAATAAATTTGTGAGTACTCCATTTGTAAATAAATTTAATTTACATATTAAATAGACGAATTACACAGATTCTGGGCGCGAAGATTCTTCGTCAAAGTAAAATCAGAAAATATGTAAAATAGTTTGAATTTATATAAGGTAAAGCGAAACCACCAACAAAATTACACGGAAACCAAGCGAAAACAATAAATTAACTCTTTGTGTGCGTTTACTAAACGACTGTCTGCGTTTGTATGCATTGGAGTATTCAAATTTTCTAGGTTATGAATATAATACATTAACGGAAGCGTGCAAAGAGAAAAGCGAGAGCGTATTTGTTTCTTTGCGGCCATTCTACCGTCCCTTAACGACGTTAACTCGAAACTATCCGTGACAGGCGTGTCTGATTTGAATCTAACGTAAAAAAAAAAAAAAAAACGAAAGGTATTTTGACAGATAGAATTGTTCATTCGGTCGGAATTTCTTTTTACTGTTGAAACGTATTTTGTGCCGCGGACGTACGCTCGTTCGCTCTTGTTTGCCCTCTATAAACTTTTTATTTGTTCAGGAAATACAAATTTCGCTCAGTTAATTTTCACATACGTACGGACTAAATCAATATCTATATCAAACTGAAAATTGAAAGTATCGATCAGAAATATTGAGCAAATTTGAATATGATTATTTCGATATTTGTACGCCTCCAAAAAAAAAAAAAAAGTTCTATGAAAGCCACAACTTATCCCAATCTAATCTAAGTCTGAATATATAATTCCTAGAATGTTTCGTACGACTTTGCGTAACGGATCATTTAATCTTCTTTAAAAATGTACAAATTTGCGCATTTATAAAATTGCACTTTGCGAAAGTATCGCAATTTATCACGAAACTATGCAATTATCAGCACCGGCAACTTGCCCCATAAATATGAAATATGTAATAAATAAAGTTTAATCTTTTATGTATAGATAACTAAAAGTTTGAACAACTCGTCGTATTCGAGCAACTTAATATCGATTTCGCCAGCGCCGTTCGACGACGTACGAAAAAGATACCTTAAATATTAAAGAAAATGGCTTGACAAACAATTTTCCAGCTAACATGACTTCGAACGAACGAACGGGTTTAATAAATCGGAATACATTTTCCTGAAAACGATGATATACAATTTTCGTAATATTTTTTTTTGATTAGCTTTGCTCTTGGAAATCTGTAGGCTAACAGTATGAAGAACAACAATTCAATTTTTATATGTATTTCTTTGTAAAACACACGTAGTTCCTCAACCATTTGAGACGCGAAATGTTTCGATTTAAAAATGTAATTTCTTAAAAAAAGAGAAATTGTTCACTCTGGATTCAAATCCATAATTGTAAATGTAAATTTACGATATTTGTTCTTATAGTTCTTAGGATTCTTTCAATAATCAGATGTTCAAAAAAAATTAAATAAAAATCATCGTATCTTTACATAAACGATCACATCGAATTACATTCAAATTTCCAATAATTTCATTAATAAAGTCACCTTTTCTTTGAAACATCGTCGTTTTCATTTAAGACACTTAGCGTTAAGTTTCCTCGACGCGTCGGAGTACTCCACCTTCGCCATGTAATTACTCTAAGCGTCTGTCTGGGTCACGTCAAAAATTTCCCTTCAAAACTTATAAAAACACGCGCTAATATAACGTGGAAGCTTCGACATCGTCGTTCGCCATATTTTAAGTGCAAACGCTAAACGTACGTGAGCTTCGCAACGGCGCGGCGGCGGCGGCGAGTTTTAAAATGTATTTAATCTAATTTTCAGGGAAATTCGCTCGCACAAAAACGCTATAGTTTTTAATTATAATCTATTGTGCGCTAAACTTTTGCATTTCGCGTTGATGCATTTTTAATTTCAGTGAAATAATATTAACCTTATGTATGTGTTTGATTATTTATTTGCTACATATTTATTTACTATAAACTTAGTTTTGCACGGTTGACACGTTATAAAGTAGAAAATAAGCCATTTAGTAATATTAAAGGAATGAAGATGGCAATTTGAAATCTGGGAAAAACGGAAATGTTTGCAACAATTTTCTAATAGTCGATAGAAACTTCTAGGTGTATACGTAGACGTTTCTACGTTTTTAACACCAATATGGACATTTTAACGAGGAAAGATGAGGGAAAACAATCACCAACCAAACACAACATTTAGATGAGAGTTTAATGTGAGTTTCATTTGAAATGCATCGACAATATTTTGTGTTTCAACATAGAATTTAACATAAATTTAACATAAAATTAAAAAATATTGTGTACACATATTCTAGTAATTGTAATATGTAATATTTTTGTAAAATGTAAATTTCATTTGACGTACTTTGGCACTTTAAAGAACTGTAAGAGCGTTTGCATAGTCGAATAAATCTCAGACAGTAAATTCGGTTGCACTCTGATATTTGCAAGTGGAGTCTGAACATTAGCGGTACACGAACATGCATTACACAGATTCGTTAAGACATGTGTAGTGCATAAGTGAATTAGCGCCGCGCGAAGCAGTCCTAATTGATATATTCAAATACCATGTAGTAGGACGCGCTTGGCATGGTAATGCGCCCACCAAATGGCATGGAAAACGCGGCACGTGCTCGGGATTGCACAGCAGGTAGCTCATGATTACCATCGACACAACAACGCGTACGACAGAATTGGAAATAACATGCGATTGCGTTTTTTTTACGAGTTGTTTACGTTTACGTTTTGATTTGAATAAGCAGTTAGATGAGATGAAATAATTATTGCAGGGTAAGCTGTGAAAACTTGTTGTTGGGAATTTTATTTTGTTGCGTGTGGTTGGTAATAAATAAAAATTAATTTTGTGCGAACAGTTTAATTTTCAGTGTTGAAACGAAGAAGACAATTACGTGGCGTAATTCCATTCAAAGCAAAGTCTGCACCAATAAAGTGATTATTTTTGAATCATAGTGGATTTATTTTAGTCAATTTTTAACAATATTTATAAAATTTTAGGAAGATTATAATACTGTTCTGTTGGAACGAGAAAGATATTTTATTTAAAAATTTTAGTATAAACTACTACATATCAAACGTCAACATAAAATAGTGACACTTTCTAACTGTTGTTAACTTTATTTGTTTTACGCTAAAAATTATAATTGAAGAATAAATATAAATATCCCAAATTAAAAAGGTCTACTTAAAAAGATAAAACTAACTCAATAATACTAATATAATACATCAGTTCCCCACGTTGGGCGCCAATTATTGGAGAGGAAATAAAGAATATTATAACAACCCATGACCTATTTCTTTTATTGTACTTTCACAATGTCGATGTTTGATACATGGAATTTAAGACATATATATATATATTATTATAAATAATATTAAAGATTCAATTCTTCACAGAGAAAAATCGTATACAGAATCACAACATGTAGAAACAATTAAGTTAGAAGCCAAAACAGAAAAATTTGACAATTTAAAATTAGTTTTTTTAAATTCAAGTTTTTACAGAAAAAATCTTATGCAGAATTATATAAATTAAAAGTAAAAAAAGAAAAATGTTAGAATTCAAAACTAAAATTTTTTTAAATTCAAATACTTGCAGAAAAAAACGTATGTAATTATGACATATAGAAAAAATTAAATTGAAAGTCAAAACAGAAAAATATTAGAATTTAAATTAAAAATTTTTTTAATTCAAAACTCAAAAATCTTCGGATATGAAATTTGTTGCAAGTGGTGTTTTCTACGCCTTGGTTTAGAAAACACCACATCTTTCTGTACATTTTAATTGGTTTTTAAAATGTTTTTTACGTTCGGTTTTGTTTCGCACTTAGTCAAGTTTCGTCTGTTGCCATCTTTGACATTTTATTTTTAAGTACATTGACATTTCTGTTTTCTGCGAAAATGTGTTTCTTCTAATTTGTCGCAATAATTTTTCTGTAAAACTTTATTATTAAAACTTTAAAAAAACGATCGTTTCAGGACAAAAAAAAAACAAAAATCAATGCATAAAGTTTCATAATATGATACTAAATATTATGATAGATTTTTACAGAAAAAGTAATGTAATCCTCAGGAAAAACATGCAGAAAAAAAAAAATTTTAATGTAAATTAAAAACACAGTGAAATTTTGAACATTTGAATTTGAAAGTGCACTAAATTAAAAAAAAACTGTATTTGAGAACAAGCTTTCAGTTTTTTTTATACAGAATCACGTCATGCAGAAGAACGTAAATTATACTTCTAAGCAGCAAAATATAGGAATTTAAAATTATTTTTTTTTAATTCAAGCATTTACAGAAAAAATCTTATGCAGAATTGTGACCTACAGAAAAAAAAATTATGCAGAATTGTGACATACAGAAAAAAAAATTATGCAGAATTGTGACATACAGAAAAATTTAAATTAAAGTCAAAAATATTAGATAAAATAAACACATTTTTGTTCATCTTTTTGTAAATATTAATTGCAGATTATCTTATGTTCCATAAGATGTTACAGAAAAAAATCTTATACAGAATCACAACTTGTAAAAAAAGTTAAATTAGAAATCAAAACAGAAGAAAAAATGTGAGAATTTAAAACTGGAATTCTTTTTTAAATTCAAGCTTTTACAGAAAAAAATTTCAGATTTGAAATTGGAAAGTGATATCTTCTGTACTCAGACGTTCATCTTTCTGTAAATTTTAATTGAAGATAGTTTTATGTTCTATAAGCTTTCGCAAAAAAATCTTATGCAGAATTTAAAATTAAACTTTTTTAAAATCAAGTTTTTACAGAAAAAATCTTATGCAGAATTATGTCATACAGAAAAAATTAAATTAAAAATCAAAACAGAAAAATATTAAAATTTAAAATTAAAACTTTTTTAATACAAAACTCAAAAATCTTCAGATTTGGAAAGTGATATCTTCTGTACTCAGGCGTTCATCTTTCTGTAAATTTTCTTTCTGTAAAAAAATCTTATACAGACTCACAACCTGTAGAAAAAATTTAATGTTAATGAATGTGGCTTTTCTTAGATTATTTGCAATTTCTTGTCGAATGGTGACGTAGGAAGATTAACAATTTTGCAGGATACTTGCAGTATTCATTCTATTGTGCGTACTTCTCAGACTACATTCGGATTCCGATGATTTTTTTTTTAAAAGTCCACATTTTCACTTTTTTTTCTCGTAAATTTATCTTTACATATTCTTATTGGAAGGTTTAAGGTTACCAAAATACATCAAAGATTACGGACACATTATTTCTGGTTTTGAAGATAAAAATGTAATGTTGGTAACGATCAAAGCTAAACCAGGAACGATTAAAAATTGTTGAATTTTTATTTTTGATTTCAATGACTTTTCTTATTCTCGTTTACGTTATAATTTTCTGTTATAATTACGTAATGGTTTTTAATTTTTATAACCTGTAAAAATTACTCAAAAAATTGTAGCGTTAATATTTGACGCCCAACGTGGGGGTTTTCCATCAATTTTATTTGATTTATTTTTCGTCGTTGCAACTTATCATGGTCTATTGGTTTTAAAAAATCCACAACGGGAAGATTGTTCGTTTTTCGCTAATCTGTGTGCATACATCGGTTCAATTGCCGGAACGAAAATCGTAACGATTATTATTTGTATTACGAAATCCAGCTGTGTTATGAAACGGAACAAGTTCTCTTCATTTTGCGAGGTGATGCTACACATTCACTCGAATAACATTCATATACGTATGTAATACATACACAAGCGATCTTGAACCTCAACAAGATACATGCATTTGAAATAATGGTATTATCTCTGAATCGTAACTCTAACGGCGCTCTCACTTGTAAAGGTGTGTTTGTTCAATGCTTCACGAACGTTTTGTTATATCGGCTTTGCGTCAACGTTCATTATTAATATTGTATGGAAGATTACAATTTGAATTAATTGCTAATGATTTTTTTTTTAAATCGGTCTTTATGACCCAGACTATTGATCTTGGCAAGAATCTAAACGACCGAATACAAATCGGCATGAGTTTGCATCTTTTAATGGAGCAATTATCGGTTTTGGGTAACGGCGGATCGCCAGCTTGATTTATTTTCATAGACGTTCCGCTCAACTTAATTCGAGTCGAATTAACACAGTGAGTTTGTAAATTAGTTTTCTAACTGCGAGTAAGTTACCGAGTGAAGCGTAAAGAATTCGACTCTAATCCGATTAGACGGATAATTAAGTATTGTTTGATAATCTAATTAATTCGGCACTTTCCTGCGTCGCGACGACGACGACGACGACGACTCAAAATTTGTATCGCGATGAAAGGATGTCGCGCGTGCTGAGAAATCTAACACGGTGCGGTGGCAATTTTTAATTGCGATCGTTTTTCGGCGCACATTCTAAAAGAACGCCGTTTTTCGTCGTTCGAAGTTAACCCGACGTTTTAATTGAACTCTATGCTTAATAATGAAATTTCATCGACACGACAGGTTGAAAATTAGAAACATTTGTTTGATAAATCAATTACCGTCAGTGATTAATATTTCATGGAAAAATGTAAAAATGGGTCGTGTTGGTCAGGTTGCGATGTTTAATTAAAATGCGCTGCAAAATTGTTAATTGATTTAAATGAGGGAGAGAGATATCACACACTATGAATAAAAAAAATTTACAACAAAAAATGAGTTAAATTAAAAAATTGTGTAAAAAATGTGTAAAACCATGCCAGAAAAATATTTTAGGAATGTGCAGTAATGCTGTTTGTGGTGGTTTGGAGAGCAGCTCTGGAGGGAATATATTTTATTATCCAATATACAGCCTGTTCACGGGAACATTCTACAATAGCTAACTTTTTTATTTAAAGAGATACAAACTTGGTTAAATGGACAAAGTTTAAGTACCTTGCAATGCGCTTTTCATGCAATAAATTATAAAACAAAAGATCATCGCAATTCTTTTATTGCTATTGATGTGAGATGCATAAGACATATTGGTGCAGTCCGAAGGATAAAAAAATATTCATAAAACAAATTGTTGCAATGGGAGGATCGATAACAACAGTTCTTTTGCCTTTTGATTTTTATTATTTTATTACTATTTTTTTAACTCCTTAACTAGC
This sequence comes from Lethrus apterus, assembly GCA_018397195.1. NCBI lineage: Eukaryota > Metazoa > Arthropoda > Insecta > Coleoptera > Geotrupidae > Lethrus > Lethrus apterus. The sequence goes on along the minus strand of JAFFZR010021257.1, from coordinate 10,454 downwards.
GATCATAGAAAAAAAAATGTTTTATGATTAATTATAGCACGCAATCAGAGCAACTTAAAAATATAAAAATATACTGGGTGTTCAATTTAAAAAATTAATCATTATGCTTGTATCTTAGCAACGCGATGTTCTTTTGTTTTATAATTTATTGTGCGAAATGCGCATTGCAAGGTACTTAAACTTTGTCCATTTAACAAAGTTAGCTATTGTAGAATGTTCCCGTGAACAGGCTGTATAGAAATGCCCATATGGAATTGTATTCAAGACAAAAGGGAGAGTATAAGCAGTCTACATATTTTTAATTAAACTCATGTGTATAAATATGTTATCTTCACAAAATTAAGGATGGTTTTGCTTCAACTGTTAAAAATCGCAAAAAATGTCATTACATTTTACATAAATTTCAGTTTACTCCTAATCAAGTTTAAATTTACGGCCAATACAACAAATGTACAAAATATATATATATGCATATATTTATGAAATTTATCACAACAAAATACACATCACTCTTAATTTATTGCATCCACCATTTCGATAAATTAAAAGGGCTAACGGAACGCGAACGAGAGAAAAAAAAAACAAATTGTATCATTGTGCAATTATGCAGGTGGTAAATCAGCTGTAAATTCGTGCAGCATTGCGAATAAATCGTTTGAAAGCAAACAAAAGGAAACAATTACATTTAGGCGATCAGTCAATTGTCATGACGCAAATTAAATGAAAATATTCAATTATCGAGTTCGAGTTAATGTGTTTTCTTTTATTTGCTGGATTTTTTGATTTATAGTTAAGCACGGTTGTATTCGTGAAAATTTCATTATAAAATGTTGCGTTGCATTTTAGGTTGTGGTGTAATGAAAGTATGGTAATTTAAGTTTTTACAAATTATTACATTTTTCTCCTTTAAAAGTGATTGCAGATTCAAAAGAAAATTTGTGTTTTATTAACTTTTTATAATGAAAGACAGAAGAAATACACAAAATCAATAACAATAACCGAACAAAAGTCGTATTGGACGTCTAAAATACGATCAGCCAACTAACGGTAAGTTCGAAAATTGTTCCAGTGTAATTCTTACGTATTTACTCCTCCGAATTTACGAACATAGTATAGTAAGTTACACTTGTTTATGGCGCTTTGCATGTCAAGCCGTTACAAAGTTACAGTCATGTTTGGTGAATGGCCAAACACTTTCGCAGAGAAACTAAATTACTAATGAACATTTGCATAGAATTTATTAATTTTAAACAATATTCGTATAAAGAAATCAGCTATAGCTGTTTAAACAAATATGTGACTTCTGAAAGAAAATGTCTTATAAATTAAATATATTTATTCGATTACACTTGTGAGTGTTGCAAGGCATAATTCGTTACACGTTTAATTTCACATGCGAAACTCACAACAAACAGTAATTTCCCGAGGCGATTTTTCAAGCTGCATCACATCGCACGTATACACCAAGAATAAGAATGGGTTATGTTGTATATTTGTGGCTTATCGCGAGACTTGAACATCATGTCCGCGACGGAGCAGCACTTACGCGGAATTATTGCGCTTCATTTCCATTAAACTATATTATCTGGGCTATCTGCGAACTTAACGTCTTGTAGATGGCAAATTTATGTACAGCGTTGATAGAAAAATCTTCGAGCAGAATCTGATTTAATACAATTTTCGCAATAAAGTAATAATTAAATGAGAAATTGCGATGAAACATGTCTATATGAAAATGTAATTGGTTCAATGTGCAAAATTAAGGTAATGTGGAATTCAAACTAGATTGCGTAATGGAAGCAACTTAATCAGTTTGCGTGAAGTTAGTGATTATTACGAGGTCCATTGTGAACAACTTTTAATTAGCGGAAGCCACAACGAAAACAAAGAACGACGGAGACATCTTTCAATTTTATCGGATGGTTACTTTATTAACGGTGACGATCGTTAATGATACGTTGTATTATATTGTGTCTAGCCAATTAAAAAATTGATTTTAGAAACAAACAAAAAGTGAATTAAAAAAAGTGTGTCAAATTTAATTTCGAACTAAATTGCTCGAAAAATTCTCATACAAAATTACAACGAAAGAAATGAAACTGCAAGTAAAACAAACGTCAGATAATTTGAAATAAAAAATGTGTGTAAGTACATAAACACAATATCTGAAATAAATAAAGAAAGAACAAATTCCTAAAGTGATCCTTAAAGTTTCAACAATTCGGGTTTTATATATAGAGTTAATGCTATATATCGTTAAGTATTATTACGGTTGCCACATGGACCGCCGAGAGAGCGAGTAATCGCATTAGCCTGTAGCATTACTAAAATATCGAATAGAATTGGAGATGAAACACAGGCTTCAGACATGAAACGAATAACGTAAATTAATGATCAAACATAGCTTTCTACTCACGGAAATTTTTCTTAAACGACTCACGAAACGCCAGTCTTTAATTTATAATATTTGCGTCAGTCGTCCAAGAAGACCAGGTTATAAATTCTTTGCAGCACCAAGTAAAATAAGCGATGCGATTTAATATTCAAGAGGAACGGGGTTAAAGCATAAAAGATTCGCCGATGTTTCCGTCGACTTAAGATTCATGTGTAGCGCGGAACGACGAAAAAACTAAAGTCAGTTGAAAAAAGAAATGGAAACTTTGAACAACACGGCGACTGTACGCTGCTTTAACAGAAACGTATCCTTGGAGATGGAACTTTACGCTTATGCTTTCAACTGTCGGCGGCTAGATAGAAAGCATCGCATTTTTTCAACCATCTTCTTCGTAAGAATTGAAATTTCAATTTGAAGGATTATATAAGCATTAATGGAATGAAATTTGCAATGTGGATTTACTATACTATATTCATAGACAAAATTATCGCATATTTTTTAAATCAAATTTTTTCTGGTAACATGAAAATTCTAGTTTATATTGTAGGAATGAGTTTATTTAACAATTCTTAAAGAGCAATATGTTTTAAAAACAAAATTCGTGAAAAAATGTAACAGTAATAATAGTTATAAAATTGATAAATGATCATTAATTTGAAATAAGATATTGGATTATCGTATTTGTCACTAGTTTGATCAGAGTAGGAATGTCAGTAAAGTGTGTTTCCTTCTCGAGCTCTAATTACTGCTTGCATCCTTCTAAGCATGTTGCCAAGAAGATTTTGAATAGTTTCTTGTATTCCACTCCTCTTGTGGGGCAATTCCTAACGCATGTTTTATTTGGAACGGGATTTCTTTTTCGTATGCGACGTTCATTGTCGATCATTTTTCTTTGGGGTGTTTGCGACCCACAATTTGATAATTTTTTTCTTTTCCTTCTAGGCATGTTGCCAAAAAGATTTCGAACAGTTTCTTGAGGATGAGGAATTGTATTCCACTCCTCTTGTGGATCGTAATCCAACAAATCCTCACAAATCGTGTCATAAGCTTTCTAAACAAACTAAACTCAACATATTACATTTTCACCCCTTCTGAGATATTTATAAACTATATTTAGGTTATAATTAAATATTTAGTTTGTATACCCCCCCCCTCAATGACTATTGTTACGATGTGCGTTCGATAGAATCAATATTTTCGTTTTCTCGTTCATATCAGTGTTTCAGTTCGTCATATTTATAGGTTGTTTTTTCGTTGTTTGTTTGTTTCAGTTGATTTTCATTTTATTGGCATTTACACGAGTTTGCACTTTTCCCGAACATATTCTAAATCAATGTGATCAGTGATTCTCCATCCAAATTGCGACTGAACATCTCGACTTTTTGTGCGGACAAGTAAATAAATTGCAAACTTTTTTTTGTTGAATGGGGTTCGCTCGAAATGAAATCGCAATCGAAAATGTTATGACAATACGATATTTATATAAAAATTCAAAAATTTATGTATTGGTTCGCTTCAATAAAAAAAAACTGCAATGAACTATTTTCATTTTGATTTCCCCTCAAGATTCATCCCAAAATCTTATTACTTATGGGGCACCCTTGTTGTTTATTTTAATTGGTTTTTGTTCGATGTTTTTCTTATTAGGATGACTGGCCCAGTAATTTATTCATTAGGTAATCTTATTAAGGTCTAGGCTAGTAGCGAATGCTACTATATATAACATTTGTATGACGGTCGTGGTCGCAACCATAAATCCTCACCTCTTAGTCATGTTAAGTTCTCCGAACTTAGAACATATTGACTAAGCCACTAAGCCAATCATCATCGTGGAAAAAATAGTGGATAAAAGTTAATTATGTGATGAGTGCAAAAAGTGAAAATTGAAACCGAGAAAGAATTGGGATGATTTTGAAAGATTTCATGGTGTTACTGTCTAACTGTGTAAAAATCGTCTTCCATATTTAAGAAATGGTCAATGTGGAAAGCTATGAAATGGTAGTGAAGTGAAGTGATTGGAGCAAAGACGTTATGGGAAGAAACAAAAGAAATTGTTTACTTAAAGAACCATTGCGAAGGTTTGGGAATATAATAAAAAGATGGATGGTAGATTTGTATACAGCGAGATAAAAAAAATTCCGGACAGCACTGCAAGTTCCGGAACTTTGTGTGAAGCCGAAAGGATGTTTCATATCCGGACTGCAGTTGAGCCATTCCTGGATTACGAACAGCACCACGGACATCCTTCTGACGCAACACTCCAAGGATAATGTTTTATTTTTCATTTCAATGTTTTAACCTAAAACAGCATAAATTAGTATTTTGTTTAGTTGATTTTTTTGTAAATAATTTTAGGTTAGGTTAAGTCGGTAATTTCTTTAATTGTTGTTTTTGGGGATTTTGTAATTTTAAGTTTTCAAAATATATTATGTTGGACGCGTGGGAGTACCATTTCCCACGTTCGGGTTTTTTGATTCATAAATTTTACTATAAAAAAGACGGAAATTTAGTTAAAGGATTAGATTAAGATTAGAGAGCCAACTCTTCAATTGACTCTTGAAATAACTCGTTGTTAGAATCTATTAATTGATATTCTTATTAGAAACAGTTTGGTTTATTTTAGTAAGTAAAAATCATTGGATGGTTGGAGATTTTCTTATGTATAAACATTTACATGTAACACGAGCACAACGTGATTTCTTTATTTTTATAAGGTAATAATTTTCATTTTAAATGTGACACGTGAGTAACGTGAATTTCTTTTCATTAATTTAGATAATTAAGTAACATTTATATGTAACACTTGGACAACGTGATTTCTTCTTTATGTAGGTAATTAATTTCATTTAAATGTGACACGTGGATAACATGACTTCTTATGTATTTAAGACATTTAATCTTGATTATACGTGTAACACGTGTGTAACGTGAATTTCTTTTTCTAATTAATTAGGAAGCAAAGAACACCGCAATATGTGTTAGGAAATGAAACATTAAACATCAGCATTCGGACATGTAATATTTTAAAAAAATAAAACTTTTAGATTTTTAAAATTACAAATAACTTTTTTATTATTGAACCTGGAGAACTGAAATTCGGTATTCTTACGTTAAGCGATAGGGTGAATTTTATGAAATTAAATGTCCAGCATTTAGCATGAATGTACAGCAAAACGCATTTTGAATTTAAATTACGGAGTGAACCCAACTAAATATGGCAAAGAGATCTTTTTTTTACTCTTCATGTGGAAATCGGGTGACGTAGATATCAAATAATGTCAAATAATGTCGACAGTGTGTACAGCATTAATGGATTGGAAATCTGGTCACCCTACCTAAAGTGACAATTCCATAAAAATATTATTTTATTACCTACATTTTTCTTATATCAATTCCATTTCGAAATAAATGTTGTCAATTGACAACTTAATAAATTTACTTTAGTTCATCACTTCCAATAAACACGTTTTATGCGAGTACAAAAATCCCAACAACCATATAAATTTTTATAATCCCACGTGCGACGCCAGAACACTTCTACTAACACAGTTTGCATTCCGGAAGGCGCCCATCGAAGTAGTAATGAAATCGTCCCCGTCCCACTTCAACTACACTAGAACGGCATGAATGTGCTTATGAGTTTCGTCGCTGAACGGTCTGGAATGTATCGTTAAAATATCGCGCCATATCGATAACTCGGCGAATTGCTTAGGACGCGCTCTGGGCGCTTCGTGACCTACTTGCTTTTCGAATAAAATTAAATGTAATTTCCACGAACACACGTAGAAAATTACGGGCGTTTCGAATTTACACCCTGACGATTTCATTAATTTATTTGTATTTCGTTTAATTTTAAATATCGTTTCGTTCTGATTTTGCGATAAACGGACCTGATGGAAATTAACTTCGAATTTGAAAAAATTCGTTTGAATTAAATTTTGAATGAATTGTTTTCGTAAAAAATTGGGTCAAAGTGATGAATATTTAGGTAAGAATTTGCACAAACAAATCTTAAATCCAATGAAAAAACCTCACATGGGTATAATAATAAATTCAAGCAATTCATAAGTATAATTGCAAATTAAATTAAAATAAGTAACCATAAAAAAATCTGTAAAATCTGGAAAATTGTAGACAAAAATCTAAAATTTCTATTTATCTGTTTATGGAGAGATCTTCTTGCATATTTAATAAATGAAAATGTAGATGAAGTCATGATAGATTAAATATAGACAATAAAGGAAAATTGCAAAGAATAACTTGATACAATAAAACATAAAAATGTCGATGAAAATCCCTAATGAGAAAATTAAAATTTGGGGCCATAAATGTGGAAAATCTTCCTTTAAAATGATAAAAGCTTATACAAAATATTCTTCTAGTTCTCGTAAATTTAAAGTCACTTTTTTCAATTCTTTTACGTTAGACGTCGCATCATCATAAATGTTGATCTTTCACCAACACAATCAGTTCAAGAATTCGCATAGAGATCAAGAGTTTCTATCAATTTTCGCATTTTCTTTAATTTCAAGGAAAATTTTGCAATTTTTCAATTGGACATTTAAGATTAAAGCTAGCAAAATTATAGCAAAAATTTAAACTAGGGGACAAAAAATCGAGCAATAGGAACTTAATAGTGGCGTCTGCGCAAGATTAACAAATGATCATCAAGTGAACAGTCGATTAACTAAGTAGATACCGGAACACATGTCGTTCCATCATCAATGACATGTATATACGGGCAAGTGATAGCTATCGGCATCCGAATCCTTTGTAACGACAGTAGGTGTCCACATGTATACGTGCTTCACGTTATGTGTGCGAGCAAACGGCACAATCGGTACAACAAGCCATTGCAGACTTCGGCATTATGACGAGAGAAGACGCACATATTCAAACACACACACACGACATTAGTAATTAGTAATTACACGCATGTTTGCTGCAAACGATACATATATCATGATCCACTGTTATGATATGCCAACCCTCGTGATTTGATTACAGGATTACATACAAGATCCAGGGGGAGAATTGCTGCGATGTTAGATTAGGACTTACGGTTAATAAGTGTTGTACGTATAAATTAAACCACACCGTAATCGATATGAATTATTGATGTTGTTCACAACTGAATTAAATAAATGAGATGATTGTCTCGGATAAGAAAAATAACAATGCCAATAGATTTAGTATTTATTAATAACCCAGACGAGTCCTGCATATACTTAAATACTCAATAAATAAATAATAATAATAAAATGAGCAGCAAAAATTTTAACAGTTTACGCAATATAAATTGATACATTTAGTAGCTAAAATAATTGATTTGAATGAACTTCAAAAAACTTTTATATTATTATCTTTTCTCTGATTTTCATATAATGTTAATTCTATCCTTTTTTTTGTAAGAAAATTGCACAATATAAGAAAATATATTGTTACAATTTTGAGTTTCTTCTGTATAGTAATTTATCGTAGTGTTTATTATTTTAGTAAGAGATTCTTTTTTGTATTCAGCTTATTTAATAACATGGATTTTTTTTAGAATTTTTCATGTTATCCCTTTTTCTAATTAGTCCATTTTTTATGTAAAGTATGCGTGTATATTGTTTTGACAACACAAAATATTTTGTTGGATTTCTGTACATAGTTGGGTTGGCTTTCTATAATGAAGAGTACTTTTGAGCCTAATGTTTCAAGGGCTGGTACATGAAATATGCGCCTTACAATTTTGAACTAAATTCCCGCTTTTTTTGAAAACCCAGACATTTAATTTGTATTACAGTCAAACCAATTTGTAACTAAAATTCAAAAAATACTGAATTTTTTGAAAATATTCAAAAAATGCTCGGGATTATTTAAGTTTGGGTTCGATCAAGTTTATTTTGCTTCGTTGACTTGTGATGATTCTTTTTCCACGTGGCATGTGCGTCTATCCGTTTGTTATTTCTCGAGGAAATTTTTCTAATTTAAAAATTGTATTTTATCAGAAAATTGGATTGGACTTGATTAGGAATTAATTTGAGTGCAGTGGGAATGGCTTTTAATAATTTGCTTTTATGTCTGTTTATCTGTTCACCTTTCTGTCTTTTTTAACCACATTTTTGAGTACATAGTTTTTTTAATCCTTCTGTTGGCTTATTTGTAATCTTTCATTTTTTTCTTTTCACTCAGGGAACAAATTTTAACAATAATTTTCAATGTTTAGCTTTTGAGGAGGATGTCATCGTACTAACGAAAACAAAAAAAGAAATGCATATAATTACTAAAAAATTACAATCTAAGGCAGAAAAGTATGGGCTTGAAATAAATCAAAATAAAAGAAAACATAATTATAAATTTGAGAAAGTTGGTAAGAGAAGAGCTTAGAATTGAAGGCCAGGATGACAAAAGGCAACCAAAAATTCGATAGTGAATATCAATGATTCAATTAAAATATGTATCCACAAAGCCTAAAATAATAATAATACGGTGTCATATGGCTGTGAAACGTGGATATTAAAAAGCCTGATGTAGAGCTGCTTCAGAGATACAGGAGGAGGGTTGGTGGAGAAAGACAAATAGAAAGCTGGAAAAACTATATTATGAACTAAGAATAAACACGTTCATTAAGGGTCAGAGAATAAGGTTAGAACATGTAGAGAAGATGATTAGAGAAAGGATGCCTAAAGAAAAGGGAGACAGAGGAAAAGACTGTATGAAAGTGTACTTGAACATAAGTATACTTGTAAGTATAAATGTCAGAAAGTGAAAGGAAATAGCTGTGAATTTTCAAACAATGTCAACAATATGAGGTGTGATAGTTTATATGTAAATTCATAGAACAAATAAATATATAATTTTTCATGCACTTCCACAATTAATTAATACATAGTTTATTTGATAATTAAAAAAAAAAGTCAAATTAAATCAAATTAAAAAAATAACATTTTAATGTATAATTTTCAAATAAATTATTCATTTAAAATTAATAATTTCAAAATTACAAACCGTCGAAAATTATCTTAAGACGACTGTTCAATTCTATAAATACGTTCGGGTATTTTTACGGCCCCGTGAGCAGATTTCCGATTTCGATAAAATGAAATCAGTTGCGAGTTTCCATATACTTTTGCCGTTTGATGTTCCAACTTCACAGCCGTACATTTTTGAAATTGGTTTCGTTTTGTAGGGAAGTAATTGATAAACATATTGGAAATTTTCGAAGTGGAAAATAACACGGACGCGTATACAGACACACACACACACAATCGCTCGCACGAAAATATTTAGATTATGTCGGACGGCATTTTCGAAGTTTTAAATTATGCAAAACGAAAGTGTATACAAGCGTCTTATTTACGATCTACGATCTCAAAGAGGAATTTTAATATAGCATCCGTCTTTTATGGGAGGCATCGCATAAAGGTGTTATTTTCCAGTGTATTACGTAAAGTGGAAGGCTGGATATCGGATTATTGTGAGGGAAAAAAAGGTTGAACGACGATGAGCTTTCACGAAACTCCATGTCTGAAAAGATTAATTCCATGCGATTAAGTTCAAAATAAACCTCTTAAGTTTTTTAGAGCTGCTGATTAAAATTTTCAAAAGTCGTTAATTTATATATTCAATATTCTATCTCAAATCTTCTACGAATTCGTAAAACAAATTGGTAAATTTACTTAAAACAGATTTATTCATTAAAATGTATTTAAAAAATCTCCAATTACAAACTATATTTTTTAATGAATCATATTTGTTGGCAGTACAGAGAATATAAAACCTTCAGAATGGCTTCTTAATTGTAACATCTAATAATGAAATATATACAGTCCGTTCTACAAAACCGGCCCAATACTATAGCGACTTCAATTGTGATTTAATCACCAACAAACCATATATTATTAAATGGGACAGTCTTAGCTACAACTTGGCGAAAAAAATTCTTTATTAAACACCTTCATTTATTTGTTATGACGTCATCGCCATTTTTTTTAAATGGCAACCTATATTTTTTATTTGTTATTTCGTTATAATTTTTAATTCTGTTTTCAACGGTATACAATTTTAAATAGGT
>JAFFZR010021256.1:0-18252 GCA_018397195.1 Lethrus apterus | reverse complement strand
GTAATTTTCAGCTGATTGCAATGGTCCACACAAAAAAACAATTGCGCTTCACATTTCAGAACCAACCCAGATAATTGGATTTTTTGTTAATGGAACATCCTGTATATTTATGTAGCAGTCGGTAGAAAATGAAATTTTGCACAAAATCTTCTTATACTACTATATCCCAGAAATGAAAAACGAAAGAGCTACGACGATGTTAAAATACAGCATCACCGCACGTGGATAACTTCCTTAGTAGAGAAGCTTCGGTGTTGGACAATAAATAAAAAAAGTGTAGTTTTTTCTGTTGATTACAATGGCGTACTCAAAAAAAAAAAAACAATTGCGAATCGCATTTTCGAATAACATGATTTTTTTATGAGACACCTGTATATATCTGTTTACTAATTGATAAAAAGTTAAATTTTACAAAGATACTCTTGTAATAGTACTACGTAAGATGAAAGGTGCAAAAATTAGGACAAATTTTAATATAAAATAAGTAAATGAGTAACAAAGCAAGCAGTTCGGAAATGGGACAATTTTGTGAGTATGCGTTTTGTAATCAGCAGGAAAAACTACACATTTTTGTTGTATTGACCAACACCGTAGCTTCTCTACTAACGAAGTTATCCCATGTGCGGTGATCCTGTATTAATATCGTCGTAGCTCGTTTGTTTTTCATTTCTGGTATATAGTAGTATAAGATTTTGTGCAAAGTTTCATTTTCTACCTACTGCTACACAAATATACAGATCATTCCATTAAAAAAAAGCTATCTGCGTTGGCTCTGAAATATGATGCACAATTGTTTTTTGTGTGGACCATTGCAATCAGCAGAAAAATCGCTGCATCTTTGCTAATTCAACCGACTCTGTAGTTCCAAAAATAACGAAGTTAGCAATAGTGATAATTTTGAACAATCTGTATATTATTTATTATTATTTTGCATTTTAGGTAGTATGGGCTGATACTGAACTTGTTGGTTGCGGTTACACTTACTATGAAAAAGATGATGATGAATTTAAATATCACAAACTTTACGTTTGCAATTACGGTCCTGGGTAAGTCAGCAAAATATTAAAAAAGAAAAACCTACAAATTTCCAATAATTTGTCATTCATATTTTTTTTTTTATTTGTTTACAGTGGAAATATAATAGGAGACGCACCTTACGAAACCGGAAATTCAGGATGTGAAAATTTGTGTTGAACGTGTCATTATTAAAAAAAAAGGTTTATAAAAATTGTTTGCGAGTTCTTTGAAATGAATTTATTGCGTTTCTGTAATAGTTGTGTTTGTTTATTGACATAAAAAATGCTTTCGAAATTATTAGCAATAAAATTTTTGATTATTCACGATTAGGTGACTCGCGTCGTAATTTCGAAGTTATGTCGCTGATTAGCTGCAATCGCTCACTGGCAGTGGAAAAATGTAAATACTTGGATACTTCAAAAGCGTATATTTGCACGACAAAGTGTTCAATGAATTACTTCTGTGTAAAACATCATTGAGTCAAAATTTTAAAAAAATGACTAAGCGAAAAATGTTAAACGCTATCAATTAGGCGAAATATTTAAAAATATTAAAACGGAAATTTTTAAAAAAGGCATAGTTAAAGGATTTAAATTGTATTAACTAAAAGATTAATTGACGTCAAAAGATTTGAAAATGTCAAACGAAGAGAATATAAAAATAATTTAGAAAAAATTCAAGTTGTCTGGATATCGAAAATAGTCAAAACGTTCGGAAATGTTAAAGAAATAATTGTACAATCGTCAAGTGTCGTTCAATTATTATTGAAAATAAAAATATGTTCAATAAATTCTCCAAATTTTAATTTAACGATCAAATAATTAGGAAAACGGCTGTCAAAGAAAACAAAACGGCCATGTTCAGCCGGGATCAGCGCTGGGCGAGCGCTATGACAGCAGCCAATGAACGCCAACGTGCCGTCATTTAATTGGCTGCTGTCATAGCGCTGCCCCAAGAATCGCCCGGCTTCAAATAAAAACGAAAATATCGAATAAAAAAAATCGAAAGCTAAAGAAAGTGTTGGCTAAATGCGATACAAACAAAAGTGTAAAAATACCGACAGAGCTATAAAAATGAAAGCGCTGTCAAATTATAAAAATGTGTCACAAGCAATTCAAATACCAAATAGAAGAGTGTCATTGTGACACAGAAAAGAAAACTATTTCTGTTAAAGATATCGGAACTACAGTAGAAGTGGCGTATTTTAAAATAACTTTTATAATTTTGGATTAAGCTGGATTAGAAACCTTAACACAACCTAAAATTTCTAGGTTGTTTATTTATACTTAATCTAACATTTCCAAAAATTACAATCTAACTTGATAAAAAATTAAGAAAAATGAATATCTAGGTTAGATCTTAATTTCGATTTTATGTTAATTAGGTTGGACTAGAATTTGTAACCTAACCTAAAAATGAACGAATTTTTGAATTACATTGAATTAGATCCTTTACGTAATTATGAATTAGGTTTGAGCTACAAATTTCTCAAAATTTTCTCTATTATAAAATTCTAATCCTAAAAAATTACATAAATTAAAAAACCTAGATTGGATAAAGGTCTTTCGATGAACAATTGGGATGGATTGAGATGTCTATTTTTTCTAATTTTGCAACAGGATTCTTAATCCAACCTAATGAAACATTTTTAGAAATTCTACTCCAACCTGATTCTAATCTAACTGTGTGAAGATAAGTGAACGAACCTAGATTGCCCAACGCCCAACGTGGGGTAAAAATTTGTTTCATATTGCATTAGATTTTTTCATTTATTTATTTATTTATTTAACAACAAAAGATAATAATAATAATAATAATAGTAATAATAATACTTGTTTATTGACCATAAATAGTAAAAAAATCACAAAAAAGACAGAAGGAAATAATATAACAAAAAGATAAAAATACAAAAAAATAGAAATTAATTAATTGTTCTGAAATCGGTTCAAAATCAACTGTTCGTGTAACAGACTACTGCTCCTCCTTTTGACCATAATTAAAATTAACTTGAAGGTAAACTCAACGAAAATCTACCTATTTGACTAAACTAGATAATGGACGTTTATGTTAAATTGTAAAACAACAAAAAAGTATCTATACCAAAGGAACACAGAGAGCAAAATCTTAAATTATTCGCTAAGTAGGTTTAAAAAAATCGAACTCAACTGGTTTTTTAAAAAACGTTGAAAAAAGTCGATTTTATTTTTTTAAAATACACATTAATAAGTATGTGCGAGTCACCTTGCGACTTTCATTTGTTTTGTAGTTATGACGTCATAAAAAAAATTTTAAATGACAATATAGATTTTTTGTAGTGAAATCCAATAGTGATTTTTCTCCCCTTTGTGACAAATAAATTGCACAACAAAAATACTGAGAAAAATCAAGCTGAACATTTAATGTTGTCATTTAAATTTTTTTGTGATGACGTCATAACTACAAAACACATGGAAGTCGGAAGTTGAATCGCGCATTAATGTATATTTTTATATATAGCTTCAAAAAAAAAAACGGTTGAGTTTTTTTTTTTTTTTTAATTTAATCCCACCCTGTGTACGAAGCTGGCGGATGAATGATGTTAGAGACAACGTTTTCAACTTCATCTGTTCCAAATATTATCTTCCAATTAAATAACAATAAAAAAATTTTGGACATGACTTGACACAAAAAAAAACAATTTAATAAAATATGCGGTCGAACACGTTAAGCCAACTAGCCATTTTCAAAGCGATATCGATATACATGATGATATCGACATATACTATAAATGAACCTCATACAGGAAAAATCGGATGGATTACAAACAAGGAAAAATGCTTAACATACTTAACAATATTTTAGGAAACATTTCAATATTCCACAAGGTAATTTTCGCAAAATGATGGTACAGATTCAAAATGTACCATAAAAATTAAACATTATCGGTTGATTACATCACCCAATGTTGTTTTGCGTTCACTGGAAAATTACGGCAAGCCTACCATTGTTTGATATCGTTTATTGTATACTCACGTTACGATACTTGCACGTACCATTGAAGGTGAGAGGGACCGTTTCATTGTAAAATTATTATTTTCAACAAAAAAAAAATGAAATGCTACGTGCTTTTCCTTTTTGTTGTCGTCTGCACCGCGAAAAAATCCAAAAAGAAACATCGGGCTTCGTCCAACTGGCTCGGTGAGCGATTCAACCGATTTATCGAATTTTGATTGAAATTTTTAGAAAACGGAGTCCATGAAATTGATCAAAATCTCATCGTCATTAAACACAACGATCTGAGAATCGAACTTGCGCAAGAAAACGTGCCGAGGCAACCTAGAGGGATCAATTTGAAACGTCTCGTAAGTTAAAATGTTTTTAACAACGATTACAGAATAATTATTTGTGTAAAATTTTTGTTTTCAATTTGTCGCATGTAAGCTTTTAATTGATCATGTTTGTTTCAGAGTTGGGATCAGTCTCTCGCAGACGAGGCTCAGAAAATAGCGAACAAGTGCAAATTGAAGCATAAGATCGTGAATGATAGTAAGTTCTTATTGGGTTTTATTTTTCAACAAAAATATGTATATGGATTTTGACTAATTTTTGATTTTGTGTTTCTAGTTTTGGGGTTTTAAAATGTAAGACGTAAAACTTAACTCCAACCCAAAATTTAAAGTACTAAATATTGCTATAAGTTTTTAATTTCGAAGCTTTGTACATCGTGTTTTACGCATTATGCTTTCAGTTTTGGGTTTGGAATTTATATTTGGTTTTCTTCGACATTTAAATTTTGGGTTTTCAACTTTGTTTACATAAACTTCATTTCAAATATCATCGCCTGATGCACGAGCTCCACTTAATGATGACAGGCAAAAGTATTAGGTAGTCGTCTGCTTCGTCGACTCCTAGAGCTAGTGGTTCATTATTATTATTATTTGTCCACAGCTGACAAGGCTAGCGCCTGTACCTTGCTCGGAGCACGGGTGTTGCGATTACTATGACGCGCCCCAATCGCATCCCTCTAGGAGCGGACGCGGTCACCTGATGCTTCGATCTCTCACCGTTAGGTTTATGGTGACTCGACATGCATTGATCAACTGATACAGGAGCTGTACTGACGACGGGTGTAACCCAGAAACTAACGTTAATCTGCAGCTAGTGCCAAGGATCAATGCATGTCGAGCTAGTGGTTAATTATCTCAATTCAACTGTTTAAAAAAAAAAACGAACTTTTGCTACACAGGTCGATTTCATGTGGGACAAAGTATGGCCGAGTCCTATTCAGCCGATTATAGTTTGGGAGCAGGTTGGGAACGAATCATTCAGCTGTGGTTCGACGAATACAAATTTTACACATATCCCGATGACGCTACTGAGAAGACGGGCCACTATACACAGGTTTGTATAATTAATTTTTTTCAGAAAAAAACACAATAATGCTTGAAAAACGTCGATAATTAAAATAATTTGGGTTTACCACGTCATCGACAATTATTCAAAAAGTTAAAGTTAAAATTACAAAAACATGTCAATTTTTACGAATAAATAAAAAAATATAAAACCGAAAAAATATAAATGCCATAAAAATTAAATCTAAATGGATGATCCTAAATAATGCTTTTTACTGAGTTGCAAATTTTTCGAGCGAACTATACGTATATAAAGGTATTATAAGTTAGCATTAATTAGTCTTTCATGTAAAAAAAAAAAAAAATTAATTTTGGGTTTATTATCTATATTTATTTTAAATGGTACCCTAGGGCACCCCCTCCATATAGTGCCCCCTTCAATAATATTTTATTTGTATTAAATTTAGTTTTTTTTTATTAAGGCGTGATATAAATAATGTTAACCCCCCATTTTAAAAAAAATATTTAATTTGTAATGTAATCTACATCGTATCAAACTTATATACTCTAAAAAAAAATTAAAAATGTATTTTTGAGGAATTTTTGAAGGGACGATTCATCTTTTTACCGTTACTTTAATTAATTAATTAATTTCGTAATTATTGGGAATTTTGTAAAGACTTAAATTGTTACGAATTAACTACAAATTTCAAGTTTGCAACAAAAGCCAGGGAATTATTACCAATTCATAAAAATTAACACATACATTTATTTTGACTCAATAAGCTTGACATGCATTGAAAGCTCACCTCCGTAGACTAGCGTTAGTTTCTGGGCGAATAAACCCGTCGTCAGTACGGCTGCTGTGAGCGATCAATGCATGTCGAGTCCGCAAGGTTATCGCTGGAACGGCAGTACTAATCTGAAACTGATGCACAGCTCCACCTCTCGGTGAACGCCGCAACATTAGGCGTCTGCTACCTTGAGCGATCGACACAGCAGCCGTACTAACGTTTATTCGTCCAGAAACTAACGTTGAGCTTTCAATGCATGTCAAGCTTGTTGTGTCAAAATATGCGCACTGGTAGGACTTTTGGGTTGCAATGGAAGATTGTTCATTCACCTACAGATTCCTTGTCGAAGGTAGCAATGTTACGGCGTTCACCGAGAGGTGGAGCTGTGCATCAGTTTCACATAAATTTATATTGAAATTAAATAAAAATTAATTAAATATAAATAAATAAAATAAAATCTTAATCTGCTCCCTTCGTGTTCAGTGTGCCCCGCGATAGATTATTTTCTTTCAAATTTACTGCAATAAAAAATTTATTTTTCTCGGTTTTCTTAATAATTTATATTGTTATTTTTTCTGTATTAAAACATAGAAAACGTTTGAAAAAGACTCCACAACTATTGGTACCCCCCCTAAATACAATGGTAAAATCTCGACAGTCGTGAAATTGGACTTAAAGGGGAACATGAAATTTTGTGAACTGGGTTAGAGGAATTTTAAATTAAATACTTAAATTGTAACCTTATAGGCAGTAGTAACATGTCACAAAGAAAATTCGAAATTTACAAAAATTGTTTCGATAAGAGGAGACCGTTTTTTAAAGTCAATGTGCCCGACAACTGTTCGCAATAATTGAGATTATTTTTCTCTAAAAATTGACACTTTTTTTAGTTTTATATAAATTTATACAGGATGAATCGCCCTATAAATACTAATTATAAATCATATTTTAATATTTCAGATCGTATGGGCCGACACTGAACTTATTGGTTGTGGCTACATTTATTATGAAAAAAATGATGATGTTGTTAAGTACCACAAAATGTACGTTTGCAATTACGGCCCTGGGTAAGTCAGTCAATAAAATATTAAAAAAGGAAAAGCATCCAAAAATTTCCAATGATTTGCCACTAAAATTTTTATTTTTGTTTACAGTGGTAATATATTAGAAGAATGGCCTTACGAATTCGGCGAATTCGGTTGTGAAGATTTGTGTTGAACGTGAACGTTTTATAAAAAATGTTTGTTTTCGAGTTCTTAGATTAGTTGCATTACCGTAATAATCGTGTTTGTTTATTGACATGGAAAATGTTTTTTTTTTTAAATTATCAGCAATAAAAGTTTGATTATTCACGATTAGGTGACTCGCGTTGTATTTTCTATATTGTGTCGCTGATTAGTTGAAATCGCTCACTGGTAGTGTAAATATGTAAATACTTGGATAATCCAACGGCGGATATTTGCACGACAAGGTATTCAATGAATTACATACTCGCATGTGGAATATTAACGAATTGGAAATTTAAAAAATGTCAGCGAAAAACGTCAAACGTATCAATTAGACGAGATACATATATTTATTAAAATGCCAACGGAAAATAATTAGAAAGACGAATTTATACGATTCAATGATAAAAATATGTCCAATGAACTCTCTAAATGTTAATTTAACGACCAAATAATTAAGAAAGACAAATATGACGCGCCAGTGCGCAGACTGGCGGGACTGTTGGGTAGCAATGGAAGATTGTCCATTCGCCTACAGATTCCTTGTTCAAGGTAGCAGACACCTGATGTTACGGCGTTCACCGAGAGGTGGAGCTGTGCATCAGTTTCAAAAGATTGTTACTGTTTTTCTACTTGTTCAGGGGCACTTTAACAATTTCTACTGAAATTTTAATAATATTAAAATAAAGAAAACTAAAAATTGTTTTAAAAATACATATATTTCTTTTTCAAAACTTACACCATCTTCTGTTTTAATCTCTTTTTTTTTTAAATATTATTAGTGTCAAATTCTTGGTTGAACATGTTTGAATTAATACTTATCTTTTATTCTTGAGCATCAACCAGTTTTACTGGTTGATAAAAGATAAGTACTTTTTTTTTGTTTCTAATTTTAATAAGTTTTACCTTAGCGCAAGAGATTTTCTCATCGGAAGGAATTGGCGTCCTTTCAATGGGCGCTTGGTGAACGTCAAAAGCAGTCGACGTCAACCGATAAATAACAAGAAATATTAAAATATGGAGTCGTTCGTTTGCTTGTCTAATTAGGTAACGATATTTGACACAGGAGATCGACTTGCATTAATCGTTCACATCCGCAGACCAACGTTGGTTTCTAGGTTATGATGACCCATCGTCAGTACGACTATTGTGAGCGATTAATGCTTTCAAGGCAAGGCAGTTGTAATTTATAAAGGATGCACGGCGCCATAATGCTTGGTTGTGGTTTTCTTATCGGTCGTATTCAGCCACAACTTCCTTATGACCAATAAACAGAAAATAAAAATAAAAACATAAAATTAGGTAACAGTACATGATATTAGTTGGATAATTCTTCTTTTTCTCCATTTTGTGCCCTACCAGGGCGTTGAAGTTTCGTGCTTCATTCCTCCACCAATCTCTTCTAGGTTTTTCCGATTGCTGGCTAGTATTTTCGTTTCCCTTTTCCAATGCCTTTTTCTCTGCCTATACCTTCTATTTGCTGCAACCGAGTTGGATAGTTAAGAAATGGAATTCTTCGAGATGTAATATTCTTCTCACTTATGTGGGTATTCTTCCGGTCGTAAAACAAAGACTAATTGGTGGTATAATTCTAGGGATAAGGAACTGGAAAAAAATCGGATGAATAAGTAAAAAGCATCGTTAATTTAGGAAAAATTGACAAATTAAAATTTCGTAAATGTTTCGCAAAGTGAAAGTCTAGTTTCAAAGTAAGCTTGTCAATATACAGACAACAAATTGATTGCGTCAGCTAATTATGTAATTCTTTTGTGTTCGCTGAAAAATTTGAAATATGGTAGCTTGTCAAAATGCCTAATGCAAAAAAAATTGTCTACCGTTAGTTTGATATAGCTAATTATGCACACACGTTGTTTTTGGATACTTTGGTGGCAGGAGGGAACGTTATGTTTTTAAAATTGGACGCGATGGAACAATTCACCATTAAAAATGAAGTTGTGCGTGCTTTTCCTTTTTGCGGTTGTCTGTACGGCGAGAAAATGGAAAACGAAACAACGGACTTCGTGCAGCTTGCTGGGTATGGAATTCATTCGATTTGTAAAATTTTGACGGAATTTTTTTAAAAAAGGGCTTCGATGAAAATGATAAAAACTTCATCGTGGCCGAACATAACGATCTGACAAACCGAGTTGCTCAAGAATTTGGATACGTAAACCCGAAACGTTCGTAAGTTAGAAAATTTGACATTTTAATTTTTTTTTCATTTAGGTTACATGTAAGCTGTTTAACTGAATACTTTTTTTTTAATTTGAAGTGGTTGTTTTAGAGCTGGAATCGGACCCTCGCAGCTAAGGCACAGGAAACAGCCAACAGTTGCAAATTAAAGCATCATGTCATGAGAGATGGTAAGTTTTTCTTGGGTTCTACACATCAAATTTTTTCCATAAAGTTGTAGCATTTTTTTAAGAAATGCGTGGATTTCGAGCATTAAGTATGACGCTTTGTGCTTTAGGTAGTTTTTGTCTCTTCGGTTTTCAGTTTCGAAATGTATACCTTGACTTTGATATCCTGTGCTTTAGTGCTTAGAGTTAAGGGTTTTGAGCTTTTGTTATGTAAATACCATTTCAACTGTTTATACAAGCGGTGTAAAACACGCGGCCCGCAAGATATTAGAATGCGGCCCGCGCCCATGGAGTTAATTTAAAATAAAATTCAAAAAATGTATTTTTTTTTAACTTTTTTGAATTTCAATTACGGAGCGAACCCAACCGAATTTTGAAAAAATTGTTTCTTTTGAAGAATTTCAATTACGGAGCGAACCCAACCCAATTTAAAAAAACTGTTTCTTTTGAAGAATTTCAATTACGGAGCGAACCCAACCCCATCTAGGACCTTTCCTTTTATCTGCGTCCCGAAGACTCTCTAAAATTGTATTTGGTAGCCCATGTTTGTGAGCAACCAACAAGCAAAAAAAGTTGAAATGTAATAAAAACATACTTATTTCGATACACAAATGTATATAAACTTGTCAAAGATTGCGTGTCATAATAAATAAATTTTTAATACATTTCAAGTTTTTTACTGGTTGCTTGATAACGATTAAAAGATAAATATAATTGCAAGCATTTGCAAACGATAATTTGATGTTAATTCAACTGTTTAAGAGGGAATTTTGACTATAATTCATATTTCGTTATGCAGGTCGATGTAACGTGGGGCAATATTTCTATATAACGTCTTCAGTCGACTACAATCAAATAAGAGACTGGCATAGAGCCATTGACAAAATTTTTGAAGAATACAGAGAAGACAGAATTAGGACCAATGGCCCTAATGACCCTGATCACAGTAATGGCCCTACTAAATATTATCGACAGGTTTGTATACAAATATAAATTGTTGAGACAAAATTTTTTTAAATAAGCGGTGTGGAAATCTTAATTTTCTCATTTTATATTAAAAAAAAAACAATAAACATTTTTAAATTTTAAATTAAATGATTTTTTAAAATTAATTAAAATTAAAGGTCACTGGTGTAACCACGGGTTTTATTTATATATATATTTTTTGTGAAAAGGACTATATGACGCGACAATTTTATGAAGTTAAATTAGTTTTTTGTAAAATCAATTTTTTTGTTAATATTTTTAAAATCTATGAGCCTAAATTTTGTATTTGTAATTGTGATATTACATTAAAGATGTGTATAGACATTGCTCAATCAGATCGTTTGATCATTGCGGTTTGAATTTAAGGGATCGCCTGACAGACAAACTATTGGTTGTGGTTTCACAATCTACCACCAAGACAAAGATGATAAATACCACAAACTTTACGTTTGCAAATACGATCTTCGGTAAGTCGAATCCATTAAAAGTTTTAAAAAATCAAGCAATAATTTCTACAAAGGGAAATGCAACTTTCGTAATTTATATATTTATTTATTTCGTTATTTTTATTGTGTTTATATTTTACAAAAATTGTTTACTGCAATAGATTTGTTTTATTTACTGTAATAACTATTTGTTTATTGAAATAAAAAAATGTTTTCTAAAGAATTTGCAATAAAACTTTGATTATTTACTATTAATTGGCTTGTACGTTCGAGGTTATGTCGCTGATAATATAAACATAGATTTAAAGTGGATACACGATGAGTTATTCAAAAATGCTATAAATGATTATACAAATGTGTCGTGTACTCATGTCTATTAAATGCATGTTTAGAAATGTCCAAGTGCAAACTATCAAATATAAAAAAAAACATCGAATTAAGTCGAAAGTTCTCATAAAAAAATAAATAAAAAATTTGGATAAAAAATACAAAAATGTCAAATTTTCCAGATGTCGATAATTGTCAAAATTCTCAGTCAGATCTGTCAAATAAGCAAGTGTCAAACTGTCAAAATATAATATAAAAAATTATGTCAACAAAAATGCAAACACTAATTTACTTCCAATATCAATTTGAAGATACGTTGGCGTGTTGGTTAGTAGTTCAACTTATTTTTTAACCTGACTAAAATCCCTTAGTGTATTAGAAGCTTAGACGCCAACTCTTATTAATTTTCAACTCACAACATAGAAATCAACTTCTTCATGACAAATTTTGGTCGGGAAGCAGACCAAGCTTGAAAAATCCAAATCAACTCAAGTTTTTCGAAACTTTATCCTGTAACCCAAGTTTATATACCAATTTTTTTTTTTTATTTTGTTCATTCTTGTCCAGCGGGTCGAATCCGATTACAGAGTGCGCGACCATAACCAATTTAAATTGTTCCATCATTTGCTGAAAGGGAAATAAATTAGGGAAAAGGACAAAACCTGCACTAAATTGATCGGAAAGTCAAAAAAATGTTAGCTTTGAAAATAAAATCCTATGCTCCAACTAAGATTTGAACTTCAGATTTTGAGATTACTAAGTTGTTCGAGAACTTAGAACAAGTGGTTAGAGGGAATCAAGGGAAAAAATTGTCTAAGTCGTCCAACCATCCAAACCCAATACGGGTTCAAAGTTAGCTCAATTGAAATTCTAGTTAATTTTTCTTAAAAATAATGAAAATCACCAAAACACCACCGGAAAATTCGTAAATCTCATGTCGATTCTGACGGCATCGACATATCTGTCCAAACTATCTATATTACTTTTTGGGGAAAAAAATTACAAAAATTTGTGTAAATGTATTTTTTCCTTTTTTAATTGTCGCATTTCCACTATGTTCATTTAAAAGCGATACGAACAAGATGCGTCAAGCAGAAGAATTTCAACAATTTTCGCATCAACGACGACGTGATTAATAAATTTCTAATTAACGTAGCGCTTCATTTGTTTATTCGCAAAATTCTTAGATATCGTATGCGTATAAACCGATGCATCAGTAATCGCACGAATGGCGGGGGCGAACTATAAAAGGTTTCCCTTCGAAGCGCTTAAAACAATCCCGAAATGTGTTCAGGCGTTGTGTTTGTCTTTTGGATGTTTGTCGCGTGTTCGCTGTTGAATCGAGGGGAAACCGTTTGTAATGGATATTACGGTAAGTGCATTGTTTTTGTGATCAGTTTCGTCCAATGGGACTCGACGAAGTTTACGAAATTCTAGCTCGTCGCTAACGTAGTTTTTTAAAAATTAAAATTTAGATAGGGGCATAAACCTAAAAGTACGACAATTGATTGTTGAGAAACACAACGATTTGAGGCTTTTGGTCGCTCGCGGCGAGGTTGCGAACCAACCCAAGGGCACCAATTTAAAACGCATGGTAGGTCTTACCGTCTGCGCGCCTCAAATGATGGATAAATTTTGCGTTTCTTTGCAGAAATGGGACAAGTATCTATCGTATCAGGCTCAAATAGTTGCGGATCATTGCGAATTTAGAAATGTTTTCGTGGAAGATGGTGAGTAATTAAAAAAAAAGGATTTTTGTAAGAGAAGAGATTTTTGAGTTCGAGTTGACTTTTTAGAAAGATTTTACGTGGGTCAGAATATGTACATTCGTTCGTCGAACACTTCTGACATAAAAACGGATTGGGATGGTGCCATACAGTCATGGTTTGACGAGCACAAAAATTACACTTACCCCACATTCAACCCTGCAAGTGGCCAGTACACTCAGGTAAATTTTCAATCAATCAGCTCTTATGAGTTGAGTTAGAGATTCTGGTAGATTATCAAGGTGATTCATCCAGAACGATTACCCATGCCATCTGTCCATCCATTTTTAATTTTTAATTTAATTTTAATTTTTAATTTCGGCAGATCGTCTGGGCTGACACGCAATACGTCGGGTGTGGATACATATTTTTCGATACCGGTGACAACAACAGGTACAAGAAATTAATCGTTTGCAACTATGGACCAGGGTACGTACGACTTGACAATTTTCCTCAACATGTTTTAAATTCGTTTGTTTATAGTGGAAACAACGGGACGCAGGCGCCCTACAGCACGGAGGGACATGGTTGCGAAAATCTATGTTAATACCATGAATTCTCATTCTTAGTTGTTTGTAATAATTTTGTGTGTACCAAGATCCTAAAATTTTAGAAATAAATGGGTTAAGAAATTTAAAGTTTTTTAAATTATGTGAATTAACTGACTCCAATCCAAACCAACTTATCCGACCAAAAACGTCCCCTAAAACTCAAAATGATCGAAATACTGGTTGGGGATACATGTGTCATTTTCTAAATGTGTTTTCTAGTAATTGGCGAACATTGCCGTAAATGCGACAAAAATTACTAATGAAACAAATAAAACTTTACAAATGTTTGTAAGAAGGTTGATTGTGAGGGGAGGTTTGATATAAACGACGAATAACTCAAACATTCCTTTCATAATGAGACTTGAAAGTATCAGTTTCGCTCGGTCGATCTCGCTCTTCAACACACAAAAACAATTAAGCTAATAAATGGACCCAGATGATCACATTATTTTTGTACAAACCGTTTTTGCACATTTCAATTAAATTTCTTACCTGTTGCAGTTATTTAACGCGAAACTCGCCCCCCGTTGTACGGAGTTCGTAAGCGCAACAAATCCGATAATACAACGCCCTGCAGGTGCCGTTTTACCGGAGCAATTGATGCGGTCGCAGATATGATTCCGCTCATTATGTCGCAGGCCGTAAATCACAACGTACAAGGCATCAAATCATACCGTCCATTGAATCAGCATAATTCACTTGTTACAATCTGATCCGTTCGGACGTCGGATCCCGTTTGTGTGCGAGACGGACCGAAATCGCATTACCGTTGCGTTCGTATGATCGATCGACGCGCCAAATTTCGAAATTAAGACGAAATTACCGCTGGCGATCGTTAAGGCTCCCTCACACAGACGCGATACCGAATTCGGGACGGTACGGGACGATATCTGATAACATTGCGGTAAATGAAAGCTTCTACACTGACGCGGTACATTGCTTTCATTTACCGCAATGTAATTAAATATCGTCCCGTACCGTCCCGAATTCAGTATCGCGTCTGTGTGAGGGAGCCTTAAGGAGGTCGATTCGTTCATTACGAGTTGCGAGGGCGTTGCGAGCAATTTGTAATGCATAAGTGGAAGAAGAACTTTAAACTGGTACTTGGGAGTGCGACGATAAAATATGATCGCGTTAAAGCCGTTAATTTACCGAGTAATTAGAATATCATTAAGTACGGACCATGAATATTGAGTGGGATCGCGTTGTCCTCTTTAGTTTACGAACTGTAGAGCGTGCTTATGGTTAAGATGGCGCAAGACGACAGAAAAGAAAAATAAAGTTTTAATTTTTTGTCAAAAGAAGGAATAAAAAATAGTTACACTAATAAATTGACTAGAATCATAAGTACGTGGATTTATTAGTTTTCCTTCCTATAATATAAAGAAATTTGATGATTGAAAATATCAAGGTTTTAATGCAAAACAGTGACTAGATAACTAGATAACTAGATAACTTTCGAATAAACAAAATTAATAATTTTCATTTTTTGTCTCAAATGACCGTATCAAGTCAGGATTTACTGCCACTTGATTTTCAGATCTTGAAAGTTACTTTCGAAAGCCCGAAGTTTAATTATACAACTTTTACTGCTTCTCTGATAGATCAAGCCATTTCTTTTGTCATGTCCTTCTAGTTGAGTCAACGGCGCCTTCGTCGTGTCAGTATTTTCAGTTGTATTTGTTGCTGACTATTTGCAGATATTTGAAATAATAATTTTTCAAATAATAATAATAATAATAATGCCCTACAAAATGATGAATTTGCTGAATGTAAGTCTTTACATAACCTCAATAAAATCCGTCAGCCCCTCTGCACACATCCAATACCCAACCATATCGGAAGACAAGCATCGAACCTATTTTAAAACGTTTTAATAAAATAGCTACCAAGTTTTTAATTTTGTTATTATTATTATTTTTTATTGTTATTTATTTATTTTTGAAAATTACACTCAACTTATTCTGTACATTTCTATAAACTTACTTATTACTTATTATTATTTATACTACATTTATATCTATCCCGAACTAAACTTAATCAATAATAATAATATTTTATAATAATAATTTCGCATTTTTAATTTTTTTAATTTGAACGGATCGAGTCTAACCCAACCTTTGCAAAATGTTGCAATCTTACTTCTCTTGATACTCTTACAAAGGTTGGATTCTATTCAATTGATGTGATTAAAAAAAATCAAACAAAACCCAATCCAACCTTCCAAATGTTAAACCTTATCCAACCAAATCTCTAGAAAAGTCGAATAAAAAAATTTTCAGCTCTCAATGTAAACCAACTTTAGTAACAAAATTTATTAAATAAAAAAATTATTTATAATAATATAAAATCGTGATAATAAAATAATAATAATAATAAAATTATAACGTCATTAAAACTAGTTTCTATGTACCTTTTTAGCCAAATAATTTTTTTTTTAGTTGTCAATCCAACCCAATCTTTAGCAAAAAATTGATTAAATAAGAAAAATATTTATGATAAAATAAAATAATAATTATAATAAAATAATAATAATGAAATTAGAACGTACATTGAAACTAATTGTGGGAAAACTATTTCTATGTACCTATGTTTTTTGTCGAATAAATTATTTTTCAACCCAATCTTTAGCAACAAATAATAACTTAAAAAAATTAATAATAATAATAATAATAATAAATAAATAAAAATAAAAAAATCAGTACACTTGGAACCACATAACTCCAGTGTCCTGAGTATACATCCCTTAAGATAAAAATAACAGTAATAATAATAATAATAATGATTAGTCATAATAATAATAATAATGATAATATTTTACCTAAAAAACTAATATTTTTTTTAATAGAAAATATGTGGCACCCATCTATCTATTATCAGTCCATTTATATGACAATTACACCAACGAAATAATTCAAACATATCGTCCGTGTATTCAAGCACCGATCGCTGTTTATCAACGAATCCATTAATTCGGGCCGGAGGATCGTGACCAAATCCCGTTTATGAAACGTGATCGAATTAAGGGAAGATTTAATATCGGATAACGTGGCGAGTGGCAATAATCCGTCGAGATAAATGCATCGAATTAGGAACCGATACGAATTGTGAAATTAGCGAGCACGACTTGCGACTGTTTACGCCGCGGTTAAGTGCGATCTACGAGGAGCGGCGTTTACGAAGGCAAATATCACACAACTTGGCCGACTCGAGTCAATTAGTAGGTTTGTTTAATTTAAGACGGTTTGCTTAATTTAAGCCGGTTTGTTTAATCCGAGTCGATTTGCGTTTCACTCTTATAATGACCGCCTAACTACTCGGTAAACGTTCAACGTGGAAAACGTACTTTGCGCGGACCTGTAAGGTTTTGAAATACGTACAAAGGGAAAGTTGCTTTTTTTCTTCTTAATCGGCGATTTAAACATTTCTTCAATTGCACAAATCTATTTCCTTGACTATTCCCAAGTTTTCTAACCTTGCTTTTAATTGATTATCTATCTGCATACTTGTATTTTCAATTTGTTAATTTGACTACATCATTTTATTTTTTTAAAATTTAGAACGATGTAATCCAAGCTTATATTTTACGCTAAATACACTCCAAACATATTAAGTGTCTAATGCTAGTTAACGGCGTTAGTTTAGAACTACTTTCATCGTAAACTCAAGCCGTGTACGTTCTATTTTATGTATCGCGTTCACACACACACACACACACACACACACACATGCAAGTCTCGGTTCAAAATTGCGAGCAAACTTTCGTCCGAAGTTTCCCCCGAAGGCGTTCGGTAATGCTCTATTAGCAATTAACTCCTGATTTAAAGGGGACGCTGCGAGGCGACGGGGCCACCCGCCGTTATTAGCATTAGCGGCGTATTATGGTTAATTTATGCGGTCGCCGAATGTCGTCGTTTCGAGGTCTTCTCATTCATAAAGAAGAAGAAGAAGACGCCCAAACTATCCGGCCCGGTGCGACGCAGTAAAAGGAAGTTTGCGAGAGCGATCGACGTGCGGAGGGTTTCGTTGAAATATGGGTCGAAGTTTGCGCGTATTTTAGGTTTTATTATACGTCGACGACGCGCGACGCGGTTAATTATTAACTGTCGAGTTTAAATTGTACGGACGAAATATTTTGCGGTGAATTTTTTTGTTGAATTTAATTTGATGCAAGAAAACGAAGTATTTGTTTTATTATAACGTAAGGGATCAGATTTTAAAAAATATGATCCTTGTGGTATGGGACGCCCGATTCACGGTCCCCCAGTCCTTCATAACAACTGTTCAAAGAAAAAATAATAATTACAAATTATATCATTATTATTATTATTATCTATTCATTTTATTTATTATTATTATCTTTTATTCGAGCAAGTAACCAGAAAAAACGTTAAAATGTAATAAAATAAATTTATTACGAAACACAAATATATAAACATATTTCGTT
>JAFFZR010021254.1:0-18536 GCA_018397195.1 Lethrus apterus | reverse complement strand
GATTTATTTTAATTTAAAGGATTTAATGCTGCAGCTAGAAGAATATTTTCGTCACAACACGAAAAGTCGATGAAATATGTCTATTCATCAACTCAAAAAACAAAAAAAAAAAAAATTAAAAAAAAAAAAAAAAAAAATGAAAAAGGAAGGCTATTAACTTCGACTTCACACAGTTGATTTCAGACTGATTCATTTCCATACTTTAAACCTTGAATATTTAATCGCAATATTTTTTATAATCAAATATATTTCCAAGAACTCAATTAGAATTCGATTATCAATAGTACTTGATAATTTTCGTTCAATTACAATAATGCACTGAAAAATTTAGGTCAGTTATAAGCATGACTATCCAGTCCCTAGACCGTTCATCTTTCAGATTAATTAATTGCCATGATTTATCAATGCTATTGGATAGATCAAGCAGAAGAAAAAAAAAAATGTTGAGCGGTTTTTACATTTGCAACGAAAATATTTGCATCCGTTAATTCTAAAATTGATATTTTAGAAGATAATTGTCATAATATTAGTTTTAGAAAATTTAGCGAGATACATATTATTTAATATGTATGGTTTATTACTTTGTGATAATTTTGATTTTTCACAAAAAGTTTAATCAAGTCCGTGCCTCTAAGTGCAATGTTGCATTTCCTTCACTTATGCTATGCGGAAAATTACTATAGTATTAGCTGTATCTGTGGTCAATAATAAAAATAGCAGATATCTTTGTAATTTATTGAAGATAAACAAAACAATCTTCATTCGTCTTTAAAAAATAAAATTTAATATTGCCTGTATTTTAAATTTAAATTTAATTTTTAATGTTAAAAAAGGAGCATATAATTTTATTTTTTATTTGTTCAGTCAACTGCATTTCAATATAACTGGTTTCCTTTGTAACTTTATTTTATGCATTTAAAAACATTATTCTGATTATCACCTAACTCGTAAAGGGGTCCATGGAACAAAAAAGGTTAAGAACCCCTCTAGTGCTTATAATTAAAATAATTCAGTTATAATTATTTCACTAAAATAATTAATTATTACAACAATATTTTGTTTTATGCAACATATTCAACTTGACGTCGCGTCGTATGTACAACATACATTGGTGAATACAAATTTCCAACGTTATCATACGGACAGATACTCTTGCCTTCGTCCATCTACGTTAATTATTGTTTAAATGTTAACGTTATTATTAGCATAGAACGTGCTAGTAGGATTGTGCCAACATTGAATACTTTGTTATTTATCACGTTAGGCCAATTGTTACACTTTTCTTTATTAAAGCTTGTCCTTTCGAAATAATATTGTGTTCCATTAAAAATAAATATTGTTCAAATATTTCAAAGAAGTGTACAATGGTTTTTTTTTATCCAACAGGATAAGTTCCCATAAACATTGGTGGTCTGATAACATTCGAAGTTTATGAAAATATCACTTGAATCCTTATTATGACTTTTCGGGTATCGCTAAATTATGCTTTCTGTCTCTGTTATTTACCTTATATTCTTGGACATTTGATAAGATTAACAGGCCTCTGTGAGAATACAAAGTTATAAAACGTAAAGGATGGAAGCAAAAAAAAATACATAGAAAGCGATAATTAAATATAAAAATGATAAAGATGTAATTTTAGAAATAAAAATAGCTTTTCCTCTCGTAGGCTTTTGTGCCGGGAGTTACATCTCGATGAATCAAATGTGCAGTGCATTATGTAATAACTCATTGCAGATGATACACACCAATCATTATAAACTATATTATCCTTAGGATAGTATGACATAATCAGTGAAATGTTCTACATATACACAATATTAGACGGGTTGTAAATTTCACCCTTCAACGAACTTCATCAACAAGAGTTATTTGTGAACGTTGAATGATACTCACAAACAAGTATGAAACAAATCTATGTACAGTGTATATTGAATGTTAAAAGTAATTGATACAAAGTAATAAAGTAAATAAATTAAACTATAGTAAAAACATTTTTTTTAAACTCAATAAAAATCCATCATCTTTGAAGATAAATGTCAAATTGAATCTTAACGGAATCTACTACATACGAGTTTGTACATTTAAAAATTGCATTAAGAAAAACACATTTTTGTTTTGGGCAAATATTTAATTGCCCAAAAACATGTCAATTTAAATTAAATGTAAGGGTCATAACAAATATTATTTAATTTGTTAAAGCAAACTCGTTTTAAACTCTCAGTTGTCTTGGGAAAAACCGTTATAGCTTTAGCTGGAAAAATGTTCTTACTTTAAGTTTATGAAGTATTTAATTTAAAAGTCCTTTGAGCTTATTTTAAATATTAGACTAATATTCACTTTAAATATTTTTAAATTGCCATTTCGTTATCTTTGATATGAATATATGACATTAAGATATTTTTTAAAACTACTGAATTCTTGAAGTAATAAAGTCTTAAATATTCTTTTAGAATAAAAACTTCCTTTTTCTGTGTCGGTTTAATGTAAAAGTTTTATGCCAGTTTTAACATTTATTTTAATAAACGAGATGCGTTATTGCTTATACCTTGATCAACGGTTAAAAAATTATCCAATTACTTTTATAGTTGGCTATCATTTTCAGTTAGAAAGAAGTTTTTCAATTTTCACCCATAAATATTTGAAGAATTCTTTATTTTTTGTACAAAAAGTTGTTTCTTGCAACCTTTTGACTTTTATAAACAATTTATAATCAGAAAACATCCACAAACTTGTTTATTTATTTTAACATATACCGGATAATCCAATTAAACTTTTTTTATTTGCGTTTACTTTCGAACTATGAAATAAAATAAACAATAATAAATAATTCGCGTTCGTTGTTTAGTTAATTTTATTAAATTTGATTAAATGCACACATTGGTTTCGTTTTTATAACGAGAGATTATAATAGTAACCTGAAAGTTAATGCATTCATATATGTAACAAAATGTCAAAAGCTACGAACATTATTATCAGCCGTCGACACCAATAAAATCGGAAAATTTATTAGTTTCGAACGAAATTGTGTTATAATGTGGCTTAAATATGATAAATGAATGGTTTAATAAAGTTTCGTTAAGGTCCTATCCTCATATATAACGACTAATAAAAATTTAAATCATGACAGTAAATTTTGTGAATATGTTAATCAATTGAGTAAATAAATTTGGTTTTAATTAAGAAAATAAGATTAATAAGTAATATTATTATGATTTCTGTTAGAAAAAGCTTTTATTATAAGAAATTAAAAGCTAGTTTTGACAAACTCTTCTAGAACATCCGAATAATATGTTTTTATGTTTAGAACGATGTAGTGCGTATCTGTAAAAAGAATAATAAATAAGTTGATGTAAATTAATGAGAGCGACAAGACAACAAATCTAATTAAACGCAGAATAATAATTAATTCGAATTTAGAGTTATTTTATGACTTACTAGCTGACCCGACACTCGTTGTTCTGTCATTTTATACAACAATAGATGTAGGTAGAAGATAGATAGATAGACAGATTATTTTAATTAGGATTTAATGTTGAGACCAGGTTGCAGAGCACCCATATTGGAATATTACAAACATTTAATACCATCAAAATTTCCGTGGATTTTTCAAAAATTTTCTTTCATACAAACATTATCCTGACAATTACAAACACAAAAAAAACATCCAAATCGGTCGAGCCGTTCTCAAGTGATGCTCCGTCATACATGTAGCAATTGCTTTTTATAATAAATTTCGTAATTTTTTTAAACGTATTTACCAATTTCAAGCATTTCATTTTATTTGTCTTTTTATACTAAAATAAGTACACCGCTTTGTCTCTTCGCGTTCTCTTTGTAAAGTTTCGACAACTTACAGCCAGACGAATTTTCGCATCAATTTTCTTCGACGCGAAACTGATACGACAAACTTAAACACGGTGCGACTGAATGGATTCAATTTTCTAGCGTCTTCGAAAACCAAGTTTTGTTTTACGTTTTGTGGTCAAACAAATCGGTAACTAGACGACGCATAATTATCTACTTTGATATTATCCATAAGGACGTGAATATCAAAGCGAATGTGCATATAAATTAGCCGTTATTCGAACGAAACAAAGAATCGCCGCGGGGCCATTTCTAAGCCGTGTTTCATTTGCAAGCTTTCCTGTTTCCAAAGTTCCAAGGGCTTGTTATTCATAATAATTAAGACCTGATTAAGTGATAAAATAGATTAATTACTATATGAATACATCAAATATTGTTTCATTAAATTTAAACAATAAGAAAATGGATGGATAGATGAGGTGTTGAGGAAACCAGATAAATTAGAATCCATACTCGGTTAGGACAGATATTTTATATACAGCATTGCTGTCAGATAAGTAAGAAGTGATCATGGGTTCCTAACTTTTCAAGATTGTCATCTTGAAAACTTAGGAACAGTTTGAGTAAGCGGAATAGGCCAGAAAACAGTTGTGAACTAGATAACGATGATAGGGAGATATTTCTAGATTTATAAGAGGTATTTTACAAACAAAGATCAATAAATTCAGATTTTTTTCTAAATTTTATATTGTTTTTTATTTGTTACTTGTGGAGTCGACGTTCTTTATGTTCTGAATGGTATATAATTGAGAATTTAATTTCTTCTCAAAGGTGCTCAATCCATATCTTTTTTGTATCCTATATTTATCATTCTTACATAATATTTATGTCTTCAGCTCTTCAGTCGCCGTTTCTTTCGTTTTTTTTCTCCATTAGATCCTTAGGATTTCCTTCCATATTTTCTTTATCGTTCTAGTAGTTTTTCTAAAAATAATCTCTAATAATTATAGTCCTCTTGACTGAGTATAAGAATATTTAATATAAATCCATATCTTGTAGTAAACTAATAGAATTTGTATTGTTTGAATGACAATCTCCCATGCTACTGTATAATGGAAAGAGTTTTCATAAGTGTCCATATTTTTTGTAGGCGATCATATTCGTTGGCAATTAGATTGATCATGTTTATACTTCTTTGCCAAAACAGTAAAATGAACACTGCCTTACATGCAATATGTACCAATGAATAATGTAAACAAAAGATTTCTAATTTAATCAATTTTTAAAACAATTTTCAAACAAAACGGATGGATAGATGACGTGCCGGAAAGTGCAACGCAAAAACAAACGGTTTGTCTGTGTGTAAGCTTGCCAGATGGCAGAACACCATAATTACACTTTTAATTTAATGTATGTTAATTTTATATTGTTTATTTTCTTAGTTCCATTTTTTTAAAGAATGGGTTGTTAAAAAGACCATATTAAAAAAATCGTCATAATTCCACAAAAAAAAAAACTGAATTACCAACGAATAAGGTATGAAACAATACTTGAATTGAGACAGCCAAGAAAACGAAGATATTTTCAATTAATTCAATTATTTTGACACTTTAACAGTAATTTAACAATAAATCAAGCCATGTTTGCAAAGAGAAGATTGCATATTTGAAATAGTGTAATTATTGACTTGTCTATTTCAATTTTTCTACTTTTTCCTTCGAGAGGGTCGCCATTAAATTAGATCTTTCACAAACACAAATTTCAAAAGAAAATTCGTTTATGGATACTTGTTTTTGTTGTGCTTTCATTTTTAATGGCTTCGGGCAGTAACCATATCAGCCAGTCACTCAATTTTTAATTAGTTGTTTAGCGTAATGTGTTTTTTTTTATTTTTGTGTAAGAGTAAGAGCTTGTTACTCTAGAAGTTCGCCCATTTCTCTAGAGCACCGTTTATGGATACTTAATGTGTGGATAATGATATGACAGTAGTTAAAAATTTAGTATCGTTGAATATTGAAAAAATTAAGAAAGATATCAAAATACTCGTTGGTGGAAGTATACAAGGACATAATTTGAAGATTTGGTGTGATGCAAAGAACTCGAAGCGCGATATCAAAAAACGTCGAATTTACGAGGTTTATAGAATACCTGATATCTATTTACTGTCTTTACACAAAATAGGAAGAAGTCATATATTTCTTCTGGTTTCTACTACACCACACGCACTATGACTAAGCAAAAAAATATGAAGAATAAAATATGAATTATAAACGGAACTGCAAATAAAGATAAAATCACTACAAGATGAATCAATAAAATATCTTTAACGGGAAAGACTGTCACAAGAGAGTTTTTTTTTTTTTTTTAGATTAATTATCAGATATTTACTCAAAAAACCATAGTTTTGGTGGTAAGACGAATCAAACAAAAGACAAAACATAATAATAAGCGTATGTATTTTTAAAAGATCGGTTAATGTTATTTTCTAGACAATGTTGGATGAACACTTAAATCGCAACAAAGAACTGAACTCTTTGTGCTATTATGGCGAATGACACGTGTACCTATTATATCAGTGTCAGAAGATGCCGTTGAGTTTTAAACGAGATATTGAGTGCATGCATCACTCACCTTATATCGTGGCAGGGATGATTTATAAATTAAATTGCGTTTATTAACAGAGAAATCTATCGAGTAATCAATTTTATGGGAGCTTTTCATTTATTTTTTTTAAACGTTGAAATTTGTCGGTTACTTTTAGATACAAAATAAATACTAAAATAAATTCTTCTGGCGAAGCTTTTTAAAAGCTTTCGTATTTTGTATACAGAGAGGACAAAAAGTAAGGAATATTTAAAATAAAAACGAACTCAATGCTGAAACAGGTCGATTTTTGATTTCAAAAATACACATTAATATGTGCGATTCATCTTCCGACTTTCATTTGTTTTGTAGTTATGACGTCATCACAAAAAAAAATAAATGACAACATAGATTTTTTTTTGTGGAATCCGATATTGATTTTTCTACCCTTTATGACCGTGCAAAAAAATCACAAGGTTGCACTAAAAAAATTCTGAGAAAAATCGATCTGAAAATTTAATGTTGATATTTTTTATTTTATTTTATTTAACCCTTACTGTTCTGCCACCTCAACAGGTCGAACCCAATTACATAGTATGGTCTTTGGGTTGCGGCTACGACCGACTTACAATTATCCTAGATAACAAATAATTGCTTTTTGAAGTACCTACCTTTCGTTGTTATCTTACAACTTTTGTAGCGTACTGAATAATCAAGATACCATGATAAAAATGTTAAATCTAGCAAACTGTTTCATAAAAGCATTCTGTTAATCTTTAATTCTCTTGACATTATTATTATAGTTTGTTGTAGAATTCTAATAATATTCTACTAAATTATCATGGCTAGTTTAACAATAAGGCAACGTATAGAAATGTTAATTTATCTTGGTTGTGGGAACCTAACAAGATCCCAGCAAGAAGTGTGTGACATGTTTAATGCTAAATATTCAAATCGTCCTATTACGCAATCTACAGTTAGCAAAATCAAAAACAAATTTAGGGAGATTGGAGATATTAAGAATAATTCAAAAGGCGGTCGTCCAGAAATAAGTCCAGAAAATGTATTGAAGCAGCGTATTCAAGCAGAAATTCGTAAAATAGAACAAATTGTTATTAATAACGTCTTGGGTGAATTTCTAAATAGACTAGCTTACTGGCAAGAAGACAATGGATGGCATTTTGAACATTTAATTTAATACTGCTAATTTTATTTGGTTTATTTTCACTTTTTAGTTTAGAATTTTTTCGTTTATCATGTTTTATAAGTTATAAGTAGCATTATATCAACATTAAATTTTCAGATCGATTTTTCTCAGAATTTTGTTAGTGCAACCTTGTGATTTTATCACTATCGGAATCACTATCGGATTCCACAAAAAAAATCTATGTTGTCATTTATTTATTTTGTGATGACGTCATAACTACAAAACAAATGAAAATCGGAAGATGAATCGCACATATTAATGTGTATTTTTGAAATCAAAAATCGACCTGTTTCAGCGTTTTTTAAAAAACCGCTTGAGTTCGTTTTTATTTTAAATATTGCTTACTTTTTGTCCTCACTGTATAAAATCTAAATATGAAACTGGAGAATATTAGGATAAATTGAGACGATTAA
Organism: Lethrus apterus; assembly: GCA_018397195.1. NCBI lineage: Eukaryota > Metazoa > Arthropoda > Insecta > Coleoptera > Geotrupidae > Lethrus > Lethrus apterus. Next base: position 10,526 of record JAFFZR010021254.1, on the reverse strand, counting down.
TAAGATTTTGAAAAAAAATGGCATCACCATATGACTAAAAAAAAAAAAAAATGGATGAATACAAGAAAAACGAAATGGTGTTGCTTACTATTTCCCAAGAAAATAGTCATTAAAAAAATATCATCCCATCCTACCCCATCCCATTCTATGGGATGTAATAGCAATAAGCCATAACTTAGAAGGTATCTTGTGCGATTCCCATATTTAATAAAAAATATGTATTATTATTTTAAAAATAATATAAAAAAAATGATATGTTAAAATAATATTATTGACTAAATTTTGACATTTAATGCATTATACAGGCTGTTTCGCTGGCAGCGAATTCCCCAATAACTCGTAAACAGTGACAGATAAAAAAAAGTTTCTACAAATAGTTATAAGATTATGATTGGTCTATAATTTAAAATTATTTATACAGAGTGTTTCGTAACTATGCTATAGACTTCAATTTTATTTTTTTTTTTTTAAATACAATACACACAATATTATTGTATATTTGGAAGTACCAATAAAATATGAATAAAAAAGGTACACATATTCTAGCCCTAACTCGTTAATTTCCGAGATATTTTTTATTTTCTGAAAATTATGCCACTTACATTGTTTGAAAAAAGCGGTTGTATTTTAACCTTATACAGACCTACTTTCAGTAGTATTTGCAGTTTTATTTTAATATACTGGGTGTTCGTTCCTAAAGCGCAAACTCAGTCAAATTTAATTGGTCATATCTCATTTTTTTTTAAAATGGAACACCTGTATATATTTAGATCATTCAATTTAGGAATTTAGGAACGAACACCCAGAATATAAAAATTTATTTCAAACAACGAACGAACATTATATTCGTGTTTCGAAATTATTTGAAAATTATTAACGACGAAAAAATTTATTTTTAACTCAAAGTTAAAGAAAAGAAAATTTGAAATGCATAGCAATGGTACTGTATATTTTCTTTCTTTAACCGAATTTTCCAAATGTAATTGTAATTAATTATCAATCCTTCCTACTTAAGCTTGTATTATGGATACCCAACATCGGATCTAGAACCTTAATTTGACAAACGCATATTATTTATTTTATTTTAATATTTAAATATAGCCTATAATTAATTTAAGTTTGTTCGTTTCGTGTATAATTTATAATTTTATTTAACTATTAATATTTCATTTCCCTAGATTTTGATACGACTATTTCACTGCAGTACAAACACGTGAATATGTCACATGACACAATATTAATATGAATTTAGATACACTCGTCTTCATTTCAATTTATGCGACGTGTATGCTTTCAATTTCGATATAATAACATTCTGTCATCTTTGTGCAGATAATTGTATGTTAGTGAGAGATAAATTCGTTGACAAAACACGTCTACTGACAATGTTGAGACTTTGGAGAAATAATAAGACGCTAGCTTACAGAATGCCGCCAACTTGTCAGCCAAACTGAGAAAACAAACAGTTGTGATTCTCTCTGTGTTGCTAGTATAATGTATTACGTTAATTCTGTTGTTGTACTTCGGGCGAATACTAAAGTAAAGCTGACGTATAATAGCTAAATTATAAATTACTCCAGCTATTCATTTCGCATCAAAATTAAATTGAATAATTTTCAAATGATGATATCTTTTTCTTATAAACAGTATGTTTTATTGCATATATTTGGCTCCATTTAAGCATTTTTTTTCTATGCTACTCCATATTTCCAATCTGGATAACAACAAAATAATTTATTTTCTTGAAACTTATTTCTAAACAAAATGGTGACGAATTCAATAAACAATGTCCATTTTTTCTCTATCGAACATTTCTCTTTTCTATGGAGCTTTGAACTAAAAATTCCTTTTACTTTTAAAGGCTAATGACGTTCTACAAAATTTTATAAAAAAGAGAATATTTCTTATGTTCATTTTGAAGTTCATAATAATTAATTAAAATATATATTTTTATTACTTAAAAACCGTGACTGTACATTTGTTTAATTAAGAGATGATTATAAGAAACTTATTTAAAAAAGTTGTTTAAAGAAAAAATCAATCATACGGTTGAGTAATCATGTGATTATATACATGATTAAGTAATCATTAACATTATTCAATGTTTCCGTTTCCACACTACTAATAATGACGATGTCAACTTTTGCACGTTGAAAACATTAGCGTTGTTTTCTCTTATAATTTTCGTTAATTTGCACAATGGAATGTGGACTTGCTGGGAATTTTTCTTACATATTGTCATAATGGTATACTCAAATACGACAAACAATGCGTGTAACAACTTCATCAGTCTTCAAGTGGAATATTTCACATATAAAAAGAGGAATTTGATATAAAATATGCATTTATTTTAATGTGGAAAAAATAAATGGTAAGTCAATATAACAGTCTTAAAAGATTATCAGTATTTAAATTGGTCGGCTCGACATTGTCGACTTGGTTAAAATCGCTTGAAGAAACTGTGAGTGTAACAGTCGTAGTTTTAAAATGTTTCTGTCAGCTATTTACATGTGTTTATGTAATCTCCGTTGTAAGTTGGAAATTTTCAAATACAATAGCGACGTTTTCCTTAGAAATGGTAATTTACGAAATAATACCACAAGGTGGGACCCTACTAGTCCGCCGACCGTGTTCAACACGCCAACAAAGACTGCTTAACCCTATTACCAGTCTACTGTCTTGCTGTGATACTCCGCCTATACACTTGCTTTTATGAACGTTTATTGTTTACTTCTTGGGAATTCCATTGCTTCTTGTTTAATTTTATTGCGCCTATTAAATCATAATAATCTTCAGTTATACCGAAAAAGTGACGAGCTTTGTTGCGGATGAGTCGACTACAACATCAATTTGCACACCACCGTTCGTTTTACGGCAACTTCAAAAGTTGCTCGAATTCTGGAAATTTTAATTATTCTTTCTGGACAACAAACTAACATTATAAGTTCACTTACAAATAAAAATACACCATTGGGTAAAGATTTTATAACACTTCTCAAAACACTAGTTTAATTCTAAATCATAAAGTTTACAGAAAAAGTTTATTGACGTACAAATAAGACGCGTACGAACAGTATAATATCAAAAGAAATTCTATAGCTCCAAGGGGTTGGAGACCACAATATCTGAGCACCATAAATCATAACTTACGTTCCCCCATCAATTACGCGGCAAAATTTAAATACAATTACATTATATTAAATGCCTGTACGCTTTATGGACGTATAATACCATTACAAGAGCACTTTGGAGTCACTGAGCCGACAAAAATTAATTGCCGGTCGCATTTATTAAGATTTTTTTTAATTATTCTGACGTCAAAAGATTGAGATATGATTTCATTCATGACCGATAATACATGCACCACTTCATGTTCCATTATAGCTAGTTGAAAAGAGAGAATGATAACGATGTTTATGCGAGTTGGAAATCAACTGTTAAATCACTCGAAATTATTAAAGTAATTAAATATGAAGTACATTCGGTGTTTTCAGAAAAAAATTTCTTGGAATTATCACAGCAGGTAAATAGTTAATCGGGGGTTTCCACGACGAGATCTGCATGGTAATCTTTTTAGTTTTTATTTAGACACGTTTTGGAAATGTACAATAGCCAAAAATATCCCGATAATTTATTTGATAACACTAATAGTTAAAAAATTTTGATGAAAAACATTAACAAATCATTTAGGCATCATTTTCAAATAGGTATTTTTACACAAATTATTTTTTGGAAATACAATTCGTTCAAAATAAAAAACATGAAGTGAAATAAAATTGTTATAAAGTCTTGCAGAAGAAACTGAGACAAAATTCGAATTTAATAATAATTTTAAAAAATTAATAAATACACGATTCCATACTTTTGTCCATCAAATGGTGTCATCAAATGTATGATTTTGAATTAATTAGAAAAATATTTATTTTGCATGTCAAATGGTTTTAAAAATTACCGCCCCCCTCGTCCAGGATGTTGGACAAGACAAGTTACTTAAGACAAGACTACTTAAATTACAATTTAAAAATTTTGATTAATAAAACAAACAAATCAGTTGTTAAATTATTAACATTATGGATTGCAGGCTTTCGAGGCCGTTGTCAATTGAAATAAATGTTGCATGAGGTATTTTCAAAGTTGCTGTTTCGGGAAAAAATATTTAAAGGCAACATAGCCTGGAAACGAAATCTATTTTTCAATTTGCTTACTACACGTTTTTTCGAGATTATTTCAAGCAAATTTAAAACTGTTTTGATTAATATTTTTTTATTATTTCTTACGTTTTTATAATTATTTCATATTTGCTGATCTATTATTTAGTATTTTTGATTATTATTATTTTCGAAGAGTTGGTTGGGTTTTCATCCTTATTTAGAATTTTCATTTGTTTTTAGTTAGTTTTTGCAATTTGTTATAATTTTTTTAATTGGATAGTCTTTATTTAATTTATCATATTTTTCTCTTTTGTCTTCCCATACAGGGTCAATCTGAAATAAGTCACACTATTTTAATAGGTGATAGCTGACCTTGGCCCAAACCCAAATCCGCAAAAATGACGGTTCTACCTTTAGGTTAAATTTTCGGAAAATATAATTTTTTTTATATGGGCATTTGGTTCTAAATACGGTACTGTAGCAATTTGAATGTGCGTCGTATTGAAAAATAGCTTCCTTAAGTTTCGAATAATGTTAGCTATCACTTGATAATATAGATAAATAGATAAAATAGATCTTCCTAAGATACAATATAATTTTTTAAACTTGTATATTTTATAATTAAATTAAATTTGTCAATTAGTAACAGTTGGAGTTAAAGTGTATTTGTATTTTCGTTCCTATTATTTTTATGTAAAAGGTGTTCCAACAACAGCAGAAAATTTTAATTTCGCATCATTTTTGCAGTTGAGTTTTAACAATCACACCATTATGACAGTTCGATGATAGAATGAATGAATCGCTATTCGTCACAACAGCGCATTCTTATTGTTAAACATTATTTCAAAAATGATGAAAGTTTGAGTGCCACGATTCGCAAATTGCGTCCAATCTTGGTAATGAAAATATTCCAAGTACATCAACTATAAAGAGAATAATCGAAAAATTTGAGAAGACTGTCAGACCATCGACACGTGTTCGTAAACGTCATTCAGCAGAAAACATCACTGTTGTTCGACAGAATGTGGCCGAGAGTCCGGGAACATCTATTCGGCATCGTGCTTAAGAATTGAACATTTCAAGAAGCAGAATACGGTATTCTGACGAAAAATTTGCGTTATCATGCCTACAAAATTCAACTGACTCAACAACCCAAGCCTATAGAACATACACAGCGAAGAGAGTTCGTCAATTGAACAACAAACGGCGAATTTTCCAACAAAATGATCTTCAGCGATGAGGCTAATTTTCACGTTGATGGTTTCGTAAACAAGCACAACTGCCACATTTGGAGTGATGAAAATCTACGTTTGTTTTATGAGAAGAAAATGCATCCCAAACGTGTCATTGCATGGTGTGGATTTTGATCTGAAGGCTCATTGGACCATTTTTCTTCGAAATCACTGCCACGAATGCACAAACAGTTAATGGCGAACGGTATAAGGGAATGATAACCCAGTTTTTTGTTCCTTAAATGGATGGTATGTTTTTCCAAAACATGTGGTTCCAACATTACGATGCCACGTACACATCACAATAATGGAATTAGATTAGATAATGCGATTTAACGACTTTGGACTTCTTTCTGTGGGGTTTTTTGAAGTCCAAAGTTTCTAAACAAGCACACGACAACCCAAGCCTTGAAGGCGGAAATTAGACGCTCAATCTATGCGATTTAACGACTTTGGACTTCTTTCTGTGGGGTTTTATGAAGTCCAAAGTTTCTAAACAAGTCCACGACAACCCAAGCCTTGAAGGCGGAAATTAGACGCTCAATCACTGAAATCTAGACACAGTTTTCCCAAACCGTGTTGAAAATTTCGTCAATGAATGCAAATGTGCCAATAAAGCCGAGTAGGGCATTATGTTGTTCAAAACATAATTCATGGCTGCTATATGATTGAATCAAAATTTCGGTATTTTCTCAAAAAAAATGTTTTATTTATAATTTAAATTTTCCGCCCTTGTTGATACACGCTTTATGTCTTTAAATTAAGCTTATTTATACAAATAACTACCACTGATATTTTTGGTAAAGAAACTAGTTTGGACAAATATTTGTTATTACTTTTATTGTACTCCACTTTAAATGTACACGGATAATTATTTCGAATTATTTATTATTTATTCTTGACACTAATAATTTATTCTTACAGTAAATTAGGTATATACAAATTAAATAAGTAAAATATACTACTTATTTGTAACCGTAATTATCTAACAAGTTGTCCCACCTATTCAATTTTGTAATAGGTCGAAGATATTTAAAAAGATAAAAAAGGCTACTTCAATTTTCCATTCTTCGAACAATACACATGGACAACAATACACAAGGGTTCCAATAAAGAACCCATATTGATAGTTTCAAGATAAACATATTCGATTTATTTACTTACATTTATATAAATGAGAAAACTGATTTCAGTTTGACAGTTTATGAATTGTGTGTGATTAAAGTGTAGCAAGTAATCGTAACGCTTGCGTAATTTTTGCTTCGTACCCTTTCAGAAACCTTGGAAGTCCTTTTACAATAACAAAAGTCGAAAGCCACATTCATTCAATTAATTTTTCAATTACTCTTGTGTCCTTTGGGGACCGATTCAATGGACAAAGGACCGAAGAAATTCGAAAGGGTTGTAGTTTTCAGTGCTAAAATCCTTTCAAAACAATGTTTTCAATTCGTAAATAAAACAAAAGCCCAATTCAAACTTATATAACGAATTGTATTTCATTGATAACTTTTTGAACAGCTGCGAATTAGGTATAATGTATAGGAAATCGTTTGATAAATAACGTATAAGATAAACTGAAATTATTTTATTATATCGTTTAATATATACACATGACAATTGACAAATAAAATAAATTAACAAATTGATTAACATTTTTATACCCTATATAGTTATAGCAGATATTTACAAAAATCAGTCGCAATTAAAAATCACAGAAACACATAGTGTAATAATAAGGTGAAAAGTATGCAACCAGCGCAAATCGTGTTCGAAATCACTCACGAAAATCACTAATACATAACGGGAACGGGTCTTCTGAATTCCAAGTCTGTTGTTGATGCGGGACTCGAACCTGGACTCGATGACGCGGAATAGATCATCGGAGGTGTCGGCATTGTCGAAAACATCGGATGAATGGGCGCAGGAGCAAAACTTTTAGGTGTATTTTGATGATATAACGATGAATACAATGAAGAATGTAACGACGTCACGACGGCGGAATTTGTGCTTTTTTCCGTCGGCGGCGCGAGTCTTGAAATATCAAAAGCCGGATTAAAATACGGATAGGGTGCACTTAACGTATCCATTGGTGGAAAGTAAGGTAACTGTAAATTATGGAAGCCGACACTTGTCTTCAAAGCTGATGGTAAAGGACCTTTAGGCTTTCTTCTCGGTCTGTATTTGTAATCGGGATGTTCCTTCATGTGCAGAGCACGCAAACGTTTCGCTTCGTCTATAAATGGACGTTTTTCTATCTCGGATAGGAGTTTCCATTCCGCACCCAGCCTCTTCGATATTTCGGAATTGTGCATTTTGGGATTATCCAATGCGATTTTTCTTCTTTGTATACGCGACCAAACCATGAAAGCATTCATCGGTCTCTTGATGTGACCTTCGTTTGAAGTCGCTTGAGGTTGATAATCTTCCATCATTGAGTTGTGGAAACCGTACAGTGTATTGGCAGACATCACAAAACACGACTACAACTACGATAAAGTTGAAGAACGACTGAGCGTTTTTGTAGTTCGTCCGAGGTAGTAGATACTGCGATAGGCGGCGCTTACTTACGGAATTTGGGGGTGAATTCAAACTCCGCCCGTTTTTTTCTCGATTGGTTGAATTATTCCCCACCGTTCGCGTCATGTAACCACATACTTCATTACTTTTTACTTTTTTTATCCACGTTTTGTAGTATACATTATTCCATGACAAAATACCTGTTTAAGTTTTCATGTGTATGTTGTTTGAGAACGCTTGAATATTTAAGTCTTTAAATAAGATTTATATTTTTGGTCTTTTATTTGGGCAATTCGGGCATATGTTTCTTTCATAAATACACCGGAGAACTGCACACAATACCCAATATGTGTACTTACTATTCGTAGCTACTAATTTTTTTTACATCCACTTTTAGGATATACATATTTACAATTAATAAATTTACCCACAAAACTTGGTATTTAAATAAAATTTATGGACAGATCAAACTCAAAAACTTCTATAATAAACTCAATTATTTCATATTTATTTATAAAAATGATATTCTTTATTTTTCTTGTGAATTCGACCCAAAAAGACTTCAAACATAATAAAAATATTATGATTGTTATTATTATTCGTAATATACAACGGTATCTATTTTTTTTTTTTTTTTATGCACACAATATACTATGAACTAATTAATTATAAAAATCAAGTTCAATTAAGTTCTGTTTATATTTTCTAAATAAATATTTATTATCAATCGATTGCGTTTTCCATGTTTCTCTGATCGTTTACATCTTCACATGTTTCTAATTTACTATTAATTTTTAACACAATAATAATAAAGTAATTTAATTTAATAAGAAATTAATTATATTTTATTGAGATTTTTGTGGAAGTTAATCCATTTTTGCAGTCTTGATTTTTTGAAGTAACATTTTTTAAAACTTTGTGCAATTGTTTATGCAAAAATGTTTCATTTGTTTCTTTTTTTAATTTTTGAATTTTATATCAATTTCTTATGGAATTTTCTAAAAATGTCAATCGAGACTTTTTATTTTTTGTGGATTTTGGGTATGTTTTAGGGATATATTTAATTTAATAACAATTTAATTATTGAATTTTTGTGTAATTTAATCCATTTTTGTGGTTTATATTTTCTACATATTATATTTTTCTGGCGTGTTTCTCAATTATTCATATATGATTTATTAGCTTAACATATTGTTACAGTGCTTTTGGTCATATTTTTCTACTTTTGCCAGGTTTTATAAACATATATGTAGGTTAGCACCTTGGCAATTTTTATGCTTTTGTATTTATTTATTTTTTCCCTCTACTTTACAATTTTAGAATTTTTTTTATGGATTTAAAATGTTTAAAATTTTGACTTAATAATTTGGATATGAACTTGGTGTTACGATCTTAGTTGCAGCCTTCATTTTTTGAAGTAAGAATTTTCAAAACTTTGTGCAATTGGTTTTGTTGAACTGTTTCATTTTTTTTTTAAATTTTTGAATTTTGTATCAATTTTTTATGGAATTTTCTAAAAATGTATCCAATAGAGACGACTTTTTATTTTTTGTGGATTTTCGGTACCTATATTTTAGGGACACTTATGTTTCGATTTTATTTGTTTTCAAAATACTTATTTTTCTTAAATTTAGTTCAAACATAATATTTTGTAAATCTGGATATTTATCGCTTGATTTTATTAGCATTTAGAATGTGTATAGAGAAAACGATGGGTAATAGTATGAAACGAAGTACTAAAATTGTAATTCATTTGTCATTCATTTTCCAGTGAGGGAAAATGAGTGAGTGGGCGATTTTATATTCTTTTTTTAACGGCAACTCTATATTTTTGTTTTCATCTTTGTACATACAGTCTCTTGCAGTTATTATCAGTCAGTCGCAGTTGTGAATATCTATAAAAATTACTATAGAAAATATTTTATAAACTGCATGTCCTTTTGAAATAGAAGCATCATATTAGAAACCACAATAAATAGAGCTATAAGTGAAAGGAAAGAAAAATGTGCTTAATGACAAAGTTTTTCGATAATAAAATACCTAATAATAATAATAATAATAATAATGAAGGTAATAACGTATTTCGAAAACAAATGAATTTCGAAAATTTGTTACAAATTATTTTTATAAGAAAAATTAAAATAATAATAATAAAATTTTAATAAATTTGTTTGTGCGCAACGATGATTAAGACTAATCGCCAGAATATGAAGACATAAAAGATTTTGAAGAATGAGGGACTCATGCCACATACTTACAGACTGGCATATGGCATATATCATATCGTTACATATAGGTACAGGGTGTCACATTAGTGCGATATTCTTCGATATCTCCGTTGTTATGCAAAATACAAAAAATATTTTATGACAAAAGTTTTTTGAATTCATGGTCTCCACCACTTTGCGCGCAACCACGAACAACTTTAAAATTTTAAATGGAACACCCTATATATTATTACATTTTTAAATTCTCTGTGTAATTCTAATATATGTTTGTATAAGATAATATTTGTCTATGTCTATTCGTTTTTAAGATATTTGCATTTATTCGGAAATTTTGACAGCTGACGGTCTTCGGAAAAACGCCTATAGTTCAATAACGAAATACAGCAAGATCATGAAAT
>JAFFZR010021253.1:1067-19079 GCA_018397195.1 Lethrus apterus | reverse complement strand
GCTTTTTAAAGAATGTTTCCATAGTGAATAAATAACAAACGTCAAATATATTTATTACCCGACGAAGATCACGAAACACATTTTTATATTTCTTAATATTGTGTGTCGTAATAAATATATTTTATTGCACAATTTGAGTTTTAATTTGGTTGACGCTCAAGAAAGAAAAAAAAAAGATATTATTATTATTATTTTCTATTCACGTCTTTAAAAAAATTCATAACATTTTTTGCTTAGTCGGTTGTATAGCAGAAAAAGGCGGTTTTGTATGGTGAAATCAAGAAGAAGAATTTCCGAACTTGGAACAAAAAGTTCCATTCAAGTGAGATGATCGATTATATTGCATCTGAACTTTTAATGTGGATTTTCTTCGCACTGTGCAGGCGTCGTCGGAGAATCTGACGAGATTCTCAAAGCGAAACCTTTTCGATTCTTTTTATCTGGGTTTTGCGTGCTGATCGACGGATACGCCTTCTTGTCGATAGAGATAGCGTGCGAAGGCACGCACCGCTCGTTTAGCGAAGATAATAAATACGAACGCAACATCACGACGTGCTTAAAAGCGTGTACAAGATAACCCGGGGTGTGCGTTCTTCGGACCAAGGCCGCCCAGATACCCACTCACAGGAATCCGCCGATCGAACAAAGGGCCCGTGGGCCGCACGAAAGAACCCCTCCCCGTCGCACCGATCGCCACCGCACTCATACACGTGCGATTTTTATCATGTGTGACGTGATAAATTCAATAAAATATTATCCTGATTATGATTCGCAGGATGCTGGTATTCATTTGTAAAATATCGACGTTAATTACGATTTAGGCGTGGTATGTTGAGCTTAAAAAATGTTTCAGTTGCGGTAATTACGTTTTGTAACATGTCCATTGTTGTCAATTGTTTCTGATGGGAGTGGCATTTTTCCGAGGTAATGCGTGCCGTACGGTACGACAGTAAATTCTCACAATTTCACAACGTCGTTTTTATTTGAATTGAAAATGTTTGAAATTGGGGACATGTGGTAATTAATAATTCAATTTTAAAGGACATTTAATTAAGCGTCATTTGCTCAAAAACTAATGTCCGAGACGTGATTGTACATATTTTAAATTAAACACTGTTTAAGGAATGTTTTATTCATAAAAATTTTAATTATACACGTTGAAAAAAATAATTAATTAAAATTTGTATTTACAAACATCAAGCGCGGTCTTCTTCGACCACAACCGGCGAGATCACTCTCTCTTTTCGTCCTGTTTTGTATCCCCCCCTCCCCTTCGTGGTGTTGTGCCCCCTCTTTTGTACCTTCCTCATCTCTTCGTTGGTACCACGAACGAGCCAGCATATGGTCAGTCTGCGGTACCCGTTGGTGTTACGTGTATTGTTGGAACGGTTCGATTTTTCCCGGAAACGCACCTCTCGCGCAAAAATCCGGTGTTGAAAATCTGTGCGTTTTTCGCGAAAGTGAAACGCCGTCCGATTGATAAAATTTTAATTGGAAACGGACGTTTTTAGCGCAAAAAATTCTAATTGCCGGCGGTTAAATAAATAAATAAAAAAAAATTGCGGTTGTTTGAAGTTCGTGCCTTTTAAATGGATTGGAAATTTTCCGTTTGAAGTTTTTGAAATTTTTATTGGGTAAAGTTTTTTAATTAATCGATTTGATTTCACTGAATTGGGTTTATTGCACGATGCCTTTGTGATAATGCAAGGTTGTGTGTGCGTAGGCAATCAGTTTGAAGTATCTTGAAGGATACTTGAAAATATAAAAAAATTGATCGTGAACATGTAACGCCCACACCCGGTCGGTGACCACGCCACTGTTTGAATATTTTAAATTACACAATTTATGTTTGTTTTGTTCTAATGTCAAGGTCGTGCCAAACTGATTGAATCAACTTTAAAGTAATTGTGTTGTTTTTCCCGATTTTCTTCGTTTCGTTTCCAATTAAAAATTTTAAATTTCAGGCCAATTTACATAAATCGTGATCGTCCGAAGGATTCGGAGAATCGAGAGTTGCGTAAGAAAAATTCCGCTCGGTGCAAACGAGCGGCGGCGCGATCGGAAAGACCGTGCTTGACGTACTTGAAGTTCGTTTAATGTGAAGTGCCGTTCAAGTGCGGAAAAACGAGTGTTTTCAAGTTCGGGGGAGATGTTTTAAGTGCTGTGGGTGTTTCCCGAGCTTTTTCGCCGGCGAGCGTAAAGATGGTAATTTTCCCGTTGGGTCTCTTTTGTTTCGCTTAGGTGCATTGAAGTCGAGTGGTTTAATTTTCGTTGCGAAATTGTTTTTGTGTTTTCTTCTTTGTGGTTTATCATTGTCGCAAATAAGTGCAAACAAGAACGTGTTTTCTTTTTTTTTTAATAAACGGCTTCCATCGACGTAAATTAAACGATTCTGTGGACAAAGATGATCTCGATAGTCTGCGACATCGGCACGCCAATTAAAGGCAAGGTCGTGCCGACGTATATGTGTTTGTTGGTCGTTACAATTATCGTCCGTCGAGGTGGTGGCACGGCTATTGAGATTATCGGCGGTCGCTTCTTGTTTTTTTTTTTTCTCTTTTCTACCCGTTGCTTTTTGCGGTCGGTACCAGTCACATCGCATCGCATTGTTTGAATTGGTTAAATCACGTGCATTGATTACCTTGTTTTGATCGCCATACGTCGTCATTTTTTCCGCTCCCATGAATAATGAATGGACGGAAATGCCATATTTATAATGACGATGATGACTAAAACAAACGTGCCTGGTTTATTAAATCGAAGTAAACTTGCAATTTTTGATCGCGGTTTTCAAGGAATGGGAATCTTACATAGTTAGTGCATATCACCGCAATTGTTTAAAATTTGACGCTTTCGTCGTAATTCGCTCGAAATCGTAATCTGCAGTATACAAAATCTGCTAGTCTGCAGACTAACGTTAGTGTCTGGGTTACACCCATCGTCAGTGCAGCTCCTGGCTCGGAATGCGGGCGTTGTGGTTACTACGACGTGTCCCGACCGCATCTCTCTAGGAGCCGACGAAGCAGACGACCACCTGATGCTTCGCTCTGTTAACTTTGGGGTGTAACTCGTGCATCAGGCGAGAATCACATTTTTTGTGTTTAAATTGTGCAAAATGTAATCCAACCCAATCTCAAAATTTGATTGAAGACGACTTTGTTCTTTTGGATTTTTCTCAAATTCTTTAAAATGGGTTGGATTGAGGTTTACATTTTTAATTTTTTTTTGTCAGTATACTCCAATCTACGTCATGCCAATGTTCAAATTACGTAAAATGTATTTTGTTGCTATTAAACCCAATTTTTCAAAATTTGTCGATAAAATTGTAATTTTTTGTATTTAAATTTAACTTAAGTTGAGCTTGAACCTATTATCATTTTCCTAATTTTTTCGTATGGGGGAATTATTTTTTTTGAAGCGGAACTAAATCGAACATTAAAGTACCCTTAAAAACGAAGGGTTTTATTTGCGTCGCGATAATAAACCGGAACGACGTAAATGGAAATTCGCCGTTACACAGGATATTTTTACTGTCGGTAACTTTAATAAACGCAAGCTTGAAATAAAAACGAAAGGTCGATAAATTCATACCCACTCGTCGTCGTGCATAATCGTAAAGTCCCAACCACACAGAACGAGTGTCGACTTTACAACGGGCGATGAATAATGGACGACGCTTAAAAGTGAAACCGTTTTATCTCCGTTCGAGATTTACGTGTCGTTTCGTGAGCGAGCGCCTTGGCCCACGCGGCCGTTAAATGTCGAAACGTTTCGTCCGTCGTCGGGCGTAACATCCACAAATTTCCGACCGGTCGCCTTGCAGGATTTCTCTTGCGGCGTTGTCTTGCCTTTTAATCGGCGTTTACTTTAAGGGATTTGGTAATCGTTTTCGCTTTATGCAAATGGCGGGTTCGGGCCGCGCCGAGTGGAAATAAATAATGGGATTGGACGCAATCGTCGCCACCAAAAAAGGTTTTGCGATTCGTATCGCTGCATATGGTGGAAGACGTGAAGTAAACGGTAATCGGATGATTTCGGGTGCGAGTCGTGTGCACGCAGGTGACCATATAAAGTGCTGTTTTCTACCGCTTTTTCCGGTTGTTGGCCACGTTCGTGACCGACTTTGCATAGAAGTTCTATGAACAAAGAACCGTTTGGTCGTGTGCGGAAGATGATTATTAAATTAATTTTTTTAAATAATAAAAAAAATAAAAAAACTAAATGAGTCCTTTAAATCACAAATAAAGATTGAGTACGAGTCACACAACGCTTCAAATGGGACCAGATTTTTTTATGTCAAAACTAGTTTAAATTGTCATAAAATTTATTTTTATAATAATTGGATTGAGTTAGAAGCTGAGTAAAAACGGCACAAATACAGTTTTATTCACATAGTGTTGTATAATGACATTAATGACACAGTTTTTAAGTTTCTAAATTCTTTTGTTAAAAGCATTACTTTTAAACGAGATGTTTTCGTTGGAAAAGTTACGCACCGATAAGTTTTTTCAAACAAAGCACACACAACAGACTCAATTATTCGTACCAACAAAGTGTCATATGCATATCTATTGAATGGAACCTGTGACCCGTTCATAACAGTTTCTAGAAGACTTTCGTCGTTAGTACAAATTTATAGTAATTATTATTATTATATTAATATTTTTGAATTAATTTCCATTTTAATTTAGCTTCTTTAAGGTTTTTTTTTCTGAGTTTTATAATAAAAAAATATACACAGAGCTTATTATTGTTGGGTTTAACCTTGTAGATTTTAGGTACGAACTTTGGCGCTCGTGATTCCTAATGTGCATCTTCTTACTTTTATTGTCTATCGGTTTCTACGCCGTTCGACGTCAGATTTTATTAATGGTAAGCGTTAACGTTCGTTTATTATTATCATCGTTATTTACGACCATGTCGGTATGAATTTACGGCGGGGTCGTTACAGGTCTCGTCGTGAATTGTTCAATAAGGAGTACCATCTAGTATGCGCGCATAAATCACACATGCACGCTCGCGCAAGATCGCGGCTTCCATCTTTATTAATGGACCCGAACGTCGTAAATCCGCGTCGTTTTGTTTTCGCATGCATGCGACCGCAAAGGATCTTGCGTGAAGCCACCGACGCCGTGCGGCCGAAGCTCTTGGAACGAAATTGATTGCCTACGTTCGATCGACGCGTTCGTTTGCCGCGTTGTAATCGTGCGAATGACACTAAGTGATTGATAAGGCAACAGGTTGGTCGAAAATCCCTTCGAGGAAGCACGGAAGTTATTCTAAGTCAGACGTTATGGACGTATAGTTTTGGTCAAATTAAATGAGACAAGCCCGGTTGACAGCTCAGCCTAGTGACTGCAGTATTATTGATTAATTTCAAACATTTTCAGTTTAAAATATCTTAGTTTAAGAATAAATTTCAAACACGTCACAAACAGTTGCGTTTGCTTTTGAAGGGTTCTAAGCGCAAACAAAATTTACATGTCCAGTTATACAGGGTGTGATACCCTGTAGAAAAAAAATGTTTACGATATGGTTATACAGTATCAGGTTATACAGGATTAAAGTATGGAATATTAAAAAAAAAAAACGAACCCAACCTGTTTTTTTTAAATGCTGTAACAGGTCGATTTTATTTTTTTCCGGAAAATCCGGAAAACTCCGGGCAAATCCGAAAAACTCCGGGTTAAATCCGCCGAATTTCGGGAAACTCCGGACAATGAAAAATGTTTATTTATAATTTCTTTTAAAGATCACGCTGGCCGGATAGAAACTTTTCGCGGGCCGTAGCTGGCCTGCGGGCCGGGTGTTGCCCACCGTTAGGCTAGACAATGAATGTTGCAAATTATATTGGTACAATACATGTTCGAACAGATAAAAGAAACAAAAAATATGCAAATAATAGACTAAGATAAAAGGAAGAAAAATATGAAATTAGAAAAGAAAAATTACAATAAAATTACACTACGCTAAACTGTACAAGCTGAGCCTACCAGCTTCTCATCGCAAACCGAAAGTGTACGATAAGCAACGAAAACCTAAAAAATTGGCTCTTCCCGTCTCTACGTACCGCACACTGAGGCGAGGCGAGGCGAGGCGAAGCGGCGCGAAGACACGTCGCTTGATTGCTCTGGAAACATCTCTCGCAACAACTCTTCGCTTCGCTTCTCCGCGCGGCGCATCAGTGTGCGGGTTCCTATTTGATAACGTACGTTTTTCTCTAGCGTAATAAATTCCCTGCGCTTTGCTTCGCTTCGCCGCACCTCAGTGTACGAGCACCTTAATATGTGCGACTTTCATTTGTTTTGTAGTTGACATCATCACAAAAAAATTTAAATGACAACATACTTTTTTTTTAGTGGAATCCGATAGTGATTCTTCTGCCCTTTACGACCGTGCAAAAAAATCATAAGGTTGCACTGAAAAAATTCTGAGAAAAATCGATCTGAAAATTTAATGTTGATATCCTAGATAACAAATAATTCAGACCATGAACGGTACGTAACTTTCTTGTTGAAGTATTTGTAACGTATTGAATAATCAAGATACCATGATAATAATAGTAATAATAATGTTCAGCTAGATTTTTCTCAGAATTTTTTTTGTGCAACCTTATGATTTTTTTTGCACGGTCATAAAAGGTAGAAAAATCACTATCGGATTCCACTAAAAAAATGTATGTCGTCATTTAAATTTTTTTGTGATGACGTCATAACTACAAAACAAATGAAAGTCGGAAGGTGAATTGTACATATTAATGTGTATTTTTAAAAAATAAAATCGACCTGTTTCAGCGTTTTTTAAAAAAACCGGTTGAATTCGCCTTTTTTTTAATATTCCTTACTTTAATCGCACAACCAGGTTTGTCTTATTTAATTTGACAATAACTGTACGCTGTCAGAAACCCGAGATGTATCGTTTCAAGGTGAGCGTCAAAACTTCTCGGCCTGAGATAGATTCAAGTATCGAAGTTTTACGTTTCATTGTTCTTGTTCTTTATGAAGGTGTAATCCCAGCTTTGTAAAGCAAGTGGTTGGGAAAATATGATACAGACTGTCCCACTACTGTTGCTGTACAAAAATCTTTCCTTGTGCATAATTTTTTAATTTTATTGTCTGACACTCGCTAATTTTGCATCATTTTCTTCTCTTCGACAACATCTTTCTTTGATATTAATTGCAAGATGTACTTCGGCGCACATGTTTTCGTGTTTTTAAGCCAAGTCGTTTCAATTTGGAATTTCAGTTTTTTCGTACAAATTTCGAAAAATATTTGTTTCTGTACTTTCGAAAGATACTCTTGGAAAACGTTTTTGAATTTGAAAAGCCAACGAACGACAACCAATACCATTAATAATAAATACCAATGTGTTGAAGCAGTCCGGCACAAGAGAACGAGGAATGTCACTGCCGTTAGTACCGGCACGTGATAGTAACGACGGCACACGACTCTGTTTCCATTTCGTTCGAATATCGCACGACCGAAAGAGACGAAGCGAGCGGATCGTGGACGCGGTCGTTCCACGAACGGCATATCCTTCGGGCTCGACATAAATATCGGCATTTTTACCTCTTCGCAAACGTGGTAAGTGCGCCCGCTCGCTTTATCGCGAAAATAAACACTAACGGATCGCAAGATCGGGTTCTTTCGCACTTTGCGGGCCGTTTACGGTCCGTTTCTGCTCGTGTTTCTCTCGCTCGCCGTCTTCGTAACGCGTTCTTTTTATAGCGGATCGCCGGAATCGTGCCGCATTATAAATGGCTTCGTGTTTCCAAACGCGCTTATCGAAATTGATTTATTTCGAAATGGAAAATCGGCGCACGAAAATTTTGTAATTTGAATTTAGATATTGTAATGCGGTTGTGTGCAAAACGTGACTGTCGAACGCAAATGCCGAATTTTCGCTTCGTTAATGTGAAATTACACGTTTATATTTTGTTGCGTCAGTTGATTATTTTTAAATGGGATTTTGTGTAATTGAATTGTAAAACAACGTTGCTGCGGATATCTGATGTATATGGGTTTCGGTTGGTTCGTGACAGAACGGTATCGTTCGCATTATGCACCGATCATCTGTTTGACGTACCGATAATAAAACGACGACGACGCCCCTTTCATGTCCCGTTGGCTAATCGGCCGTTAGTGCCGTGAACGATGTGCCGGGTCATCAGATTTAACGGTCGATCGACGTACATAGGTGCCCTGCTTCTATTTTTGCAATAGATTCTTCCTTTCCGGTCAGAGATTATTCACGACGATATCATCGTCAGAATTTTGTTTAAAGTTTGTGCGAGAGAATATGTGTTGAAGTTATGCCATAAAAGACGTCAGTAGATGTCATAAAATACAAAACTTGACTTTTAATCTTCGCGATTTATCATCGTATTTGCGTAAAAAAAAGTTAACGTGCATTCGCCCGGCGTCCTTTCGCCAGGAGGATTTCCGGTAATTCCGGACGGGCAAAAACCGACTTGTAATCTCGTCGAATTAAACGCGATCGTAAATCGTCCGAATGTCCGTGATTACTTTCGATGCCGGGTAATGTCTGCGAACGAGCTTAACGTTATCGGGTACGTTCGCAACGGCCGCATGCGGTAAATTAAACGCGCACGATTTCGATTTTTTGTTGGTAATTAAATTCATTCGTGCGATGTGACTGCGTTCGAACGGAAAATGGCGACGTTTGACGACGTCGTTTGTCATTTGTGTCTTTCGCAGGTCCGTCGAAGTCACGATGTGTCTTCGGCGTGGTTTCCCGACGATCGAAAAAAATCACGTTTGCGGCGATAACGAAGTCCGTTCGCGATGAAGCCGATAACGTTCGAGAATCTCCGCCGCTTGGTGGGCGGCGGACGGAAGAAGAAAGAGAAAGAGTCGTCGTTCAAGCGGAGCGATTCGTTCAAACGGATTTCGATAAGGAAAAGCTATCTAGATCGTGGTAAAAAGAAGCATTTGCAAAAATTGGAGGTGGCGACGCAGACCGTCGCCGAAGAGATCGGCGAAGATTGTTCGAAAAAGGTTGATAGTTGCGTGCAGGTTGACAGAGTGGATTTGAATCGCGCGTTGTGTAAAGAAAAAGTGCGTGAAAATAAAGTTCCCATCAAAGATAAAAACGGTCAAGGGCCGGGGCAAAGCGTGATAGCGTATGGACAATGGTTGAAGGGCATACGTAAAGACGAACCTGCCACTATAGGGGTTAAAGGCGCTGAACGTACTGTTATTTATGTCCCCGCTTGTGACGAAGATGTTCCACCAGTTCCCGTCATCAGACAGCTGTCGTCATCCCCGGTTTTTAGGAAAAAGTCGCCGTTGACGACAAAAAAATGCAGCCCCGTTTTGCAAAGGAAAGAGAGCAACGACTCGGCTGTTGAAATGTTTCCTTGGGGTAACTCTTCAGATGTTAAAAAATCACCGCTGATTAAGCGTCGATCCCAACCGCTAACACCCCCACTTATGCCAGATTCCGGTGCTGAAGAAATGTGTTCTTTGTCGATTAGTCTTGGAAGGATTTGGATGGATGCCCCTCAAGGCTTGGCTCCGCGAAGTCTTGAAATGCCCCGATGTTCCGGCAATCAAATACCCGCGCATCATTCGCTAGACAGTGCGTTGAAAGAACTAAGAGATGATCCGATTGTGATCAATCGATTGCAAAAGCGACCGACGCCACCCGTTGGAAGAACGCTGTCATCAACCAGCAACACAACCGCCTCCACCGGTTTGTTTTCCAGTAAAGATTCGGGATTTTCATTTTCGATTTCGATCCCGAAACTTACCGACGAAGGCGTTTCATCTAAAGGGTTTTTCCGCAAGAGACCCAAGCCCAAACTCTCGGTGAGTCGAGATGGTTATTTCAAGCGGACCAGCGGCGCTTTACTCGAATCCAAGCGAAATTCCTTGCGTCGACGTAGCAGTCGCAAGAAAATGCGCGGTTCCGGTCGGAAAAAGAACAAAACGAACACCTACGATATGTATCAAGTCGTCGTTAATCGTCCCAGATGTTTAAAGTCGTTAAAATTGGATCCGATGATTTTCGTCCCTCCGGAAAAACGACGACCATCAATAAGAAAAAAACCGTCTTTTAAGTTGGGCTTGCGCGAAATACGTAATTGCACGCCGCGCGAATCCATTTATTTGAATGGTAGCGCCGACGAAGGACATTATGAAAGTTTGCCCGGCGAAATGGACGATTTTTCCGACGAGCAGCCCTTAAGCGGGCGAATATCCAGAATTAGTCTGAGAGACGACGAAGACGATTTTACTTCCGGCGATTTGTGTTCGGATGAAAATTTCTCGGTGTTCAGTGACGACGTGTCCAATACGTCAACGTTTAATCCTTACGTTCCTCCTGGGATTTCACCGACTCCTCGACGTAAACCCGTCCGCAGGAAACGATCGACGCTCACTCACAAACGTAGCATTACTTACGTCGCAAAACCGATCGTGAAAAGAGCTCCTTCTACGCTGAGAAGGCCCGGAAAAAAGAACGGTGAGTAAGCAAATGCTAGTCGGAGTCGTTCGGCGAGACGAAATCATGGCCTTAATCGTACACGATCTCATAACTTGCTCATTAAAATGCAATCTAATAATGTATTTTCTGTTTCAGGTAAGTCGTTTCTAAAGTTGTTACGTTCGGCCCCATTTTGGTAAGTTATCGTTGTTGAGAAATCGTTGCGATTGAAATGTATACGACAAATCTAAAGATAAGTATTTTTTTTAAAATTAAATTAATGTAAATCCACATTTTTTTTGACAGTAATGTAAATCCACGTAAAGAAAATTATCATAAGAAAAAAATGAAACAACTTTTAGTTGAAACGAGAAGGATATTTTACATCGTTAAGTGGCTTCAAAAAATGTCTTAACTTAATTGTCCTTCTCGTTTCAACTAATGAAAAGTTTCATCTTCTTTATTCTCGTAATTAATCTTTATTATCGGAGACCGTATTCACTAAAGCTGGTGTTGTTGGTCACGTTGATTAACAACATTCTCGTGACACGTTAAATTGAAATTAAATTCTAAAAGAATTACCGACCTTATACCACTTCATCTATGTTTGTTGCTTGATATACACCCGTGCAAAAGTTCATTAATTGCAATTGCCTTCCTCCTCGCATAATTCATAAATGCAGCGCGTTTCGAAACGGGGAATTCTCGACTCGGCACGTTTGAAATCGTCGACTATCTCGATCTTTCGGCCACATCTCGCCGTCTCGTTTCAAACGCGAAGCGCTGAATACGCGACGTACCTGGTTCGTCTCTTAAAAGGGGACGATATTTATTAAGCGCATGTCGAGTTGAAATTGCACATCAGTTCCGCTGAAATATGCGCGTCTCTGGTAATCGCGCGCTGTCTTACGTCGAGAAACGATAAATTTAAAGCCTTCTCGGCGAAGCTTCTCGGTTTATGTGAGCGTGGACACTCCAAGTAAAAACGAATTCTTTACGTTCGTTCGAAAAAAATGTTTAACGCCTAGGGTTTTGACTAAAATCGCAAAAATGGCGGCTCCACTCAAATTAATCTTAAATTTTTAATTTCCACGGACGGTTCCCACCTGTTATATACAGGGTGGACCATCGTATAGCATATTCAAAATAAAACCCTTTTATAGTTGTCAAAAAAATCTGAAAATTAGAAGGCATAATCTTAAATATCCAATCTACAAAATGGCCGAATAATTTTTTCTAAAATATAATCCATGTGAAATTTGACTTTGATAGCGTTTTATTATCAAAGTAATAAGCAATCTGGATTTTTTTTTTACAGTCATCTCCATGATATGTAGATTTTGATTATACAAAAGTTGGCATTTAAATTCGAATAATAACTGAATAAATCGTAATTTAATATCCAACAATAAGGTAATAGCATTATTTATGGTAGAACCTCAAAATGACAACAAGTCATCAAACTGCGGTAGCAACCTGATTTACATGGGTCTCCAATAAAACTCATTCTGACGCACATCTGGTGCAAGCCGAGTGTCGTCGATCCTAACAAATCCAGGACCGAACCGCCAGTACCCTTCGAATTTAAAACCGTCGGAACGTTCAGTTGTTTATTTTGTCGAATACACAGACGTTTTTTTGAAAGGTAGCCAAGAAGAAATGAAAGCATTGTAGACTTATAATAATATTTAAACATCAAACGTAATTTATTTTACCGACCGGGTTTAAAAAATTATTAAGTCCGGTTCTGAAATGAAAATCATCAGCAGTTCTTCAGCTGTAACATTTATGATTTACAATGGGTTGTTTGCGGTTAAGTGACCATTGTCAACCAAGATTTAGGGTCATTGAAGGTTTAAAAAATTTTAATGTCAGAAATGCGTTGGCTGTGATATTTTGATTCTAGTGACTTGATAAAAAAATATATAAAATTATAATTTTTTTACTTTTTGGCGTCCTGACGCCGGTCGGAGCGTCTTTTTGAAAAAATAGAATAGCTATTTTGTAGTACCTCCACTGTAGATTATTGACCGCTAGATTCAAGTTCCTAAGATGATTAGAAATATAGTTTTTCGCGAATATACTATACGATGGTCCATCCTGTATATTGCTATAACTTATAAATTTTGTTGACAAATTAGAAAACTAAAATTTAGAAAGCATTAGCGTGGTAAGTACGTTGACAATTTAAGAATAGATTAATTTTCAAATTTTCTTAAAAGTAATATAATTCCTTAATAACTTACAAAGTTATTTTAAATACCGTTGAAATTTTTTTGATCTACGCGAATTTAATACGTTGATTCATTGTATCGTTATTTATATTATATTTACTGTTTTTTTTTTTTTTGTATAGAGGAAATTTTGATCCCCAAGTATTTTAAATCATACGAGACAAAAGGGCAAAATATAAAAATTAACCTTTTCAGTCTTTAACATTGAATCTGTAACTATAAGACTCCATTAAGCAAAATGTGTTTACCTTGGATCAATAAATTTTTGCTCAAATAAATATTTCTTTAAAAATTATATATTGCCAGTTTTCTTTTTTACTATTAAGATAAATATACAGAGCTTTTTCTTTTAAACGCTCTGACAGGTCAGTTTTCTTTGGAAGGGGAACATATAGCTATAACATTTATAGTTGCAACCCTAAAAGGGAGGTGAAGTTAATAATAAAATTTTTAAATGGCAACCTATCATTTGAAAGCCCAATCGACGCGCTTTACACAAAGAAGTGTTTGAATTTTAAATTCTCATTACTTCCTGAGTTAGTTAGCTCTGAATATTCAAACTTTTTTCATTTTTTTGTCACCTTGGAGAATAGTTGCTTTAAAAAATAAATAGTGAATTTTCTTTGCAAGAAGGTTTTAGCTATTTTCGTCAACATAGTTTCAACTACGAAATGGGGTTTGCCCTAAAATTTTGAAATAGCAAGGGGTATCTAAAGACACCCTATTTGAAGGGTCATTGAAATAGTTTTACAGAAGTGTTTAAATTTTTTGATTTCTGAACAGTACATCTCCAAAGAAATAGCACTTGAACTTTTTTTAATACTTTAATTTACAATGCAGTAATTGTTCAAAATTAGGACCATCAGCTTCCATACAATAGTACAGATTCTGCTCAAAATGTACGCGGACATTCTGTAGCATATGTGGCATTATTTGACGGCATTCGTTAACGATACTTTGTCGTAGTTCTTCTAAAGAAGCCGGCTGAGTTGCATAAGCTGAATTACCCTACCCTACAAGAAGAAATCTAATGGAGTCAAATCAGGGGACCCTAGAGACGATTCAATTGGACCTCTCCTTCCAATCCATTGATTCGGAAACCACTCATCCAAATATTGGCGAACAGGCAGTGCAGGAGTCCCGTCCTGTTGGAATACTAGCTGATCTTCCAGGTAGTGGTCATTATTCTTAATAATATCAGTCAACATTGGCACAATGGTGTCTTCTAATAATTTCAAATACAACGCTCCTGACAAATTATGAGGTACGAATAAAAGACCAACGACACGGTCACCAAAAATGCCAGCCAAAACATTTAATTTTTGGGGATGTTGGGTATGTACTTCGTTAAAAATAATTGCATTAGAATCTGACCAATAGCGACAATTATGACGACTGACTGTAACAAAATGGCTAATCCAATCTGGCGGACTCAATAATTTGATTTCAATAAAAATTGGTATTTGGGGGGGGGGAGGTCGCTGATTTTAAATAAATGAATGACAAAATAATTTCATTACTATTTTTTATTACAAATTACATTAATATAAATACGTAAGTAATATTTTTCGTCAGAATAATGTTTCGATTTTAGCAATTCAGTTGCCTCGAATTCTAATGATTTCATTCATTTTGAATCAAACAAAAAGAAAGCGTGCAATGCGCGCCTGATGGCTAATTTATGCATCATCGCAGAAAAAGTTAGATAAAATAAAATGGAGCAAGTGGATGCAGCTATTTTTTTTAAATGTTAATGAAGAACGATTAAAAAATACGGAAAAATTTGTTTGGGATTGGGATCTCGTGGGACTTTTGACATGTTTATTTTAATTTTTACGATTTGATCTGAAAACGATATTTTAAATGCTCCTATAATTTAATAACAATCAAATTTTATGACATTTCATCGACATTGATAGTTGAAATTTGTTTACTTTCAGTCGATAATTTCATTTGACGAAATTAAAATAATTAAAAACACAAGGAAACGGAGACCGATTGAAAATTACGTTTACGTGTGCTCGGAGCGATCTTTCGATGTGACGGGCTCGGACGTTCAGGTAAAAAGAAATTTCGAGAGACAGATATGTGCATGTGACCCTAAAAAAGGGTCATTTCTAACAGTAAAGATACCATCCTAATCCTTTAGGGTGTAAAAAACCTCAAATTAAAACTAATTTTTCGACTTCTGGTCACGTTTTTGGTAATTGGGACCAAGAGCGGCGATCAGAATCATCTTCGTTCAGTTCGAGTAACAACTCAATTTTGTAGGGATGGAATATGCAGTATTTTAAAACTCTTTGAAAAGTGGTGCGATTTATACCCGCTTCAGCAGTCATGTTTTTTGTGTTGGTCGCAGGACTGATAGCAACGTGGCCCAGAATCGCTACTTCTACTGCGTCAGTTCTTACTCGGCTTTGAGCATTTCGCTTTTTGTTAGTTACAGACCCGATTTCTCGAAACTTTCCAACTAACTCCAAAACGTATTTTGGATTGACTTGCTTATCTCCATGTTGTTAGTTAAACATCTCAGCTGTTCTATTCGCACATTCATTTTGTCCAAAGAAAAAAAGCAATTATTTCAACTCTTTCTGCAATCGAATAAATCATGATGCGTTTCGTTACACTTTAAGTTGAAACCGTGTTACTTTGTCATAAGTCGTAAAGTTATTTTGTTTTTGTTGACCTCCATGACAAAAAAATAGAATAGGGAAACAAATGAAAGCTGAGCTGAGTAACTCGGGAAGCCAAAAATTCAAACACATCTGTAAAGCCCATCGATTAGGTATTTAAATGATAGCTTTATAAATACCACTTGCCATTTAAAATTTTTAGGGTGAACTTCACACCCCTTTTAGGGTTGCAACTAGATGACTGCAAATAGCTAAAACATTTGTCCCCCTTCCAAAGAAAATTGAAATGTCAGCGTTTTCAAAAAAAGCGTCTAAATACTTGAAAACACGTCTGTTTCGTTTTCGGTGGGCCACTCTGTATATTATTAATACAAGGTGCTATAAATATCAATAATTACGTATAATAAAAGTACACAACTCATAATATATAGTTATGTTCATGTTATTTTGAAAATTTATAAGAAGAAAGAAATAACGAAACTCCCAAAAGGCTCATAATGACTTGTAAAATGATACTCTGAGGATGAATAAAATATGTAAGCAGAAAGTGGAGAGTATTTCAAGCCGTTGGCGATGATTCTTATTATGGTGTAAGATCGATTGTTATTCGAATATAAAAACCAGAAGGAAACTGAAACTTCGAGGAATATTTTATTTAAATTTTTATGCTGAATTATTTATTTAATTTCAAAATTTTGACTTTAAATGCCTGGAAGCGCATCTATGTTTTTATTGACAATCAATTAAATTAAAAACTTATTTATTACTGAATTCTAAAACAGCGATTTTTTCCTTCATTTAATTAAAAATCACATTAAATGAACATTTTTAAAGTCAAGATGTTTCCTGTAATTAATGGAAAAATCGAGCATGCAAATACAGTCTAAAACAATCTTTTCAAATAACTCGCTTTGTGGAATGAAAACATCAAACAAACTTCACCAAACTACGAAACTTCGTTAAATGAAAGCTTCTCGTTGAATTTCGAAATATAATATTTAATATTTAGGTCTAAATTTAAAATTTTCTTTAAGATGTTAATTTGTATTCACGAGTGATAAATTCCTAGAAGTTTTCTTGAAAAGTTCTTTTAATTTTCTTTACTTTTGCTACGACGATGTTACGTTAGCTATTAAATGGGACTCGACACTTATTTAATTGAATTTCTCAAATACAAAGTCTTCAATCGCAACCAATATATTTTAATTAATTTGTAACATATTTATGTGAATGCTTTTTTAAACATTTCTATTCTTCATTTCTTAATTATTAATACATAATATACTGAATGATGGCCAGAACGATCCATTAAAAGTGTGTAATAATAATAGCACTACAGATTATGAGAGTCCTAAGGCTTGATTGGTAATAGTTATCTGTTTGTTCTTGTTTCGTGCTTTTGCTCCCAGTTATTGATGCTCAGTTTTCAACCTATTCTAACTAACTTTTCCTGGCTCTTCTCTGTTTCTGTTCTTTTTTGCTTATGCGGTCGTATGCTTATCTAAAATCTATATAATTGCATGTATCGCCAAGTTGTTTACGTATTAGTTGGATAATATTTACTTTACTTCAAATGTCTGGTCAGTTGCAGATTTTCTTGGTATTCTGCTATTGTTATAGAAGGTCTGCACCACGATAGTTTTTACATATTGTCAAGTCTTCTCTTTTAACCACTTTTTAGCCAGTGCTTGCTTGCGCATTTATGTTTTTTAGATCTGTTTTATTTCTTTCCATGTGGATGTTGTTGCGTCGCTTTCTTCTTGTTCTTCCTGTTCATATTCTTCCTGTTCCTAAGTATCCTTTTCAGCCTGTATAAATATTTATTTTTTTAAGACTTCTTCGAAATATTGTTTCTACTTGCGCAATTATTACTGCTTCTTCTCTATTACTTCTCCCTTTCTTGTCCAAAATTTCCGTTACCTCTGTTTTCCTTATTTACTTCTTGATAAACATTTCTATGCATACTTTTATTAAAATTTTCCGCCTGTTTACTCAATGAGTCCTCCGGATATTCAGGTATATTCTGTAACTGCTAAAACTGTTTTTAACGTAGCATAATTGCTATTACCAATACAACTGAATTTTCCCGTCAATAGGGAAGCTGTTTCGGTAATGATAACAACGTTGCTACGTTAACAATGTAAACAAGTTAGAGAATAAGACTCTCCTTTCTTTTTCTTTTCTCAATTTATCTACTTCCCTTGTTTCTTTCTGCTGCTGTTCCGTTTAACAGTTTCTGAGCTCGTTTTGCTCTCTTTATTAGATTGTTTTCTATAAACATAGAACCTTCTGGCAGATTCTTCAATTTATTCTTGTTTGTGTGGGACATTTTTTTTCTTTAATTCTTCCTTTCAACGTCACAGATTCGTTATGTCGTTACTACTTTTGTTGAAAATTCGAAAGTCGATGTGCAATCTTTTACTATCGCAATTTGTGTTATAATGAATCTATTATATCACTTATGTTATAATGAATTACATTACGCACTATTTGGAGAGCACAAAAGCCTACTTTATGCATACTGATGAGAAAACTCTCGAAAATCTAAGTTTCTTACTAAAAAATGAAACATAGAGTGATGGAGTGACGTATATAATTCAGGAGATATTTAAGAATCATTTGTAACGTTTATGAACATTTTTATGTGGTATTTGGATATGGTATGCCCACTACAAACGGCAAAGTAAACACATTAGAG
>JAFFZR010021252.1:0-19207 GCA_018397195.1 Lethrus apterus | reverse complement strand
ATAATAACATTTGTATTTTCTTATCTTCTATGATTTTAAGTTTATAAGGTATTCTGTTATGGTTATTAATTATTTTTTAAATTAATGTTGTAGAAATTGAATCAGTGAGAAAAATTCTTCGACTACATCTGACAATTGGTGGAAGAAATATTAATTCAAGATGATCGTCATTTATTCCATATTTTATGTAGCCTGTTAGTGAAAATCTTTATCAAGACATTAATTACAATGTAATTGTAAGAAAGGCAAATTCAACGACTTATCATATTTTCTGCATATGTAGATCTTAAAATGCAAATTATAAGAGTACAATGTTAATAGAGTTATCGATGAGACAGCCACAAGATTTGTTAATAGATGCATGTTGATCAAATAAGTTTCAAACAAAGTCAAATATTACACTTACCACACACCGATAATAACAAGTTTGTTATTGAAATTGCTCTGTGGTAAGTGTAATACTGCTTAATAAGTATTTATTTATTATTACAAAAATGATGAAACGTTTTCATTAAATACCTAACTTAAGTTATTTCATGTTTATTAAATGTTTCAGATATGAATACTGATTTGATGATTTTCCAAACCACCATAACTATGTAATAAAGCTGGTAAAATTATTATCTCCACCACAAACATCAAACATTGGGTAAGTAATTTTTTTACATTTGCTACACTTCATGTTTAAATGTTTATAATTTAAACGTTCTTATTTTATTATAAATTCAATTCATTGTTTTTTTTTTTATTTACAGATACAAGTTGATACGTTTTGTTTCCTAATTTGTAAAATTTGGATCTGTTCGTGAGAAAACTTCATATAGATCAGGCAACTGGTCAATGGAATACTAACTCAACAATGCACTTGCGCATTTACTATTTAATATGTGAAGCACACTGTTAGAACAAGGCCTATTTGCCTATGGCATGAAACAAGTATAATGTTATTTTGCTACTCCTAAAACTGTAATTGTTAGAAATATGTCTTAACCATATCAGAATTTCAAATATGACTGTTGATGCTTTTTATAAATTTTCTTTTCAGTTAGTAAAATGGCTTATGTCATTTAATAATATTTGTAACAAATTTATAAATGTGACGGTAACCCGAACTCTTAATGCTGCATGTTTTCTCAAACAAAAAGCAAAAATTATCAAATTACGAAATATTAGTAACATTTCAGAAAAAAATAGTTACTGAGGTTGTACAAGTTTTTGAATATGGCTAGTCATTAACGTTTTGTATATCATGACATTGTTGTTATATTTTAAACTTCATTTGTAACGCGCAGAGTCTCAAAAATGTTAAGTGTTAAAATAAATCGATCCAACAACCAACCCAACCCAACAATTGTAGTCTCATGAATAAATATAATAATAATAGTAATAATACGTTTATTTACTTCAGTCATAAATGGATGTGAAAGTTATACATAAAAAATACATACAGAGTAGGCCAACGAAAACAGACCAGTTTTTCGACTTACAAAAAAATGCTCGAATAAGTCAATTTTTGTTCTAAAGTTCACTCGGGTTACATCAACCTTTAAGTGGAGGAGAGGGGGCTGTTACGCCAATAATTTTAAATGGGAATAGGGGTTAAACGTTTTGTTGAAGACTATAATTTTGTTGTTACAACTGTTTTTTATTTTTGAAATTCGAACCAGTTTTTGAATAATAGCATTTTAAAAATTTATTATCTAAAAAATAGGTATTTACATGTTAAGGGATTAAATGTTGAAAATGTTCACCACCGGCTTCCATACAATAGAGACACTGTTGTCGGACATTCTGTGCATTTCGGGAGTAACTTAATTGCATTCGTCTGTAATACATTGTCGTAGTTCTTCTATAGAATTTGGTTGGGTTGCGTAAATTTTACTCTTTAAATAACCCCATAAAAAAGAAACAAGGGGTGATCTGGGTGACCATTCAGTAGGGCCTCACCTTCCATTCCATCGACCAGGAAGTCTTCCATCTAAAAACTCTCGCACTTGTAAAATGAGGTGCACCATCTTGTTGAAATACCGGTTATCGTTCTCGATTCTTCCTGGTCGATGGATTGGAAGGGGAGACCCTACTGAATGACCACCCAGATCGCCAGACTTATCATCCCTTGATTTTTTTTTATGTGGTTATTTAAAGAGTAAAATTTATGCAACCCAACCAAATTCTATACAAGAACTACGACAACGTATTACAGACGAATGCTGCAGAATGTCCGACAACATTTTGAACAGTATGTCTACTATTGTATGGAAGCCAGTGGTGAATATTTTCAACATTTAATCCGATAACCTGTAAATACCTATTTTTTAGATAATAAATCTTTAAAACGCTATTATTCAAAAACTACTGGTTCGAATTTCAAAAATAAAAAAACGTAACAACAAAATTATAGTCTTCAAAAAAATGTATCGTTTAACACCTATTCCGATTTAAAATTATTGGGGTAACAGTCCCCCCACATAAGGGTTGATGTAACTTGAGTGAATATAGCTAAATCGAGGTCGAATTCGAATGCGATGACTGAAACGACTATAGCCGCGCTTAATGTCGCGCGATTCCAAACGCGCCCCAATGTAGTACTGCTCTTCATGTATCATATGGCACCCTTTCCAATACCACGACTATTGCCGCGCGGTCGAAGCGATCGTATCCGCGCGTCTCGAACCGTACGACTCGACTGCTTTTGGTAGCAGTCTAGACGTTACAGTCGTTACAGGCAATGTTTTTGAAAATAACGATTCGAAATATGGGCGATTCAAAATTAATTGATAACATGTAATTAAATTGTTGAAAAGCTGCGCGATCAGAGTCACCCGGTCGGTTTCCAATTGCGCGATTGTAGTCGCTACGGTGGGTGTTGTAAATCATGGCAGAAAGACTTGTGTTATTACACCTTCTAGAAGAAGACGAAGATCTTTTGTTGCTGTTGTAGAATCAGTTAATAAGAAATAAACCCAGGCTGATGTATTAAGCAAGAAATAGTGAGGGCTTTCAAAATACTGTCATACAAAGCCATCTTTTGAAGGACGATTTAGTGTTTAGAAATTTTTTTCGCTTAAATATTGAACAATTTAATTACATATTATCAATTAAAATTGAATCATCCATATTTTGAATCGTTATTGCCGCGCGGCAATAGCTGCGTCATTGGAAGGGGCGCCATAAGATTCCATGAAAAGCAGTATAATTTGCGATGCATTTGGAGTCGTGCGACTTTAGCCGCGCGGCTATAGTCGTTTCAGTCGCCGCGGGACTTATTTCAGTATGACCCTACATAAATACAAAATAGGAGTACAGCATGTGTTCATTATTAAGTATTTAAGTAATTTGCATTTATCTAAAGCAGCGGTCGGGGAACCGGGGTAAATTACCCCAAATGGGGTAAAAATGAAATTATTAGGGGTAATAAGGATTTTTTTTTAATTTTCTATTTTAAGAACAAAAATCAGTCAAGGTGAGTTTATAAAACTAAAATACAATTAAGAAAAAAAAAATCCGTCGCACGATGAACCAGATTCTATACCTTTACACTTTACAGAGTGCCGATATGCACAAACAAACAGCCCACAGAATGGAACAGTAGCAATTTACGACGTTTTCTTGCTGACGGATATTTCCGTCACTGGTACTGGACGAAAGTCAAGCGGTGACGGATATACCTATCCGTCATAATCCGTCAGTGGCACCCAACGTGTTAATAGCTATTCCAGCTATTCTACATCGTAAAACTCTCAAAAAAAGTCAATTGAAGAAACATTTGGATAATTTGCATTCACACCTGTCTTCCAAACCGCGAGAATACTTTGTAAATTTAGAAATGTCTCTCAAAAGACAAAGACTGGACAGCATCTTGTTGGGTACCTTTGACCAACGTTCAGCATCAATGGCTAGCTTTGAAGTAGCCTGGTTGATTGTCCGAAACAAGAAACCATATACTATTGGTGAGGATTTGGTTAAACAGCAGCTGTGAAAATGGCAGAGATCATGTGTGGTCAGGAAGAAGCGAAGAAACTGAATTCAGTGCCCTTGTCTGCAAGAATTGTAAAAGAAAGAATTTCTATCTTGTCAGAAAATGTAAAGGAACAGGTTATTTTCTCACTAAAACAAGCTAAATATTTTGTTATCCAGCTTAATGAGACTACAGATGTCAGTAGCAATTCACAGCTGATGGGATATGTTCGCTACGAAGGTACACATGGAGGAATGGAGGAATTGTTGTTTTGTTCTCCTCTCGAGTTGAGATCTCGTGGAATTGATGTGTATAATAAGGCTAATGAATACTTTAATACCCAAAGCATTAATTTAAAGCAGGAAAACTGCATTGCTGTGTCTGTTGATGGAGCTCAGCTATGATGGCTCATATTAATGGTTTTTCAGCTTTCATGAGACAAAATAATCCCAAAGTTGAAGTTAGTCACTGTATGATCCATCGCCAGGAACTTCTTGTGAAACATTTGGAACCTACACTGGAAGCCGTCATGCATGATGTCATCAAGATTGTTAAAAAATACTTTTGATGACATCAGGGATACAGTTATAAGGCATCTTACCACACTCAGAGAGCGGTTCTTTGATTACTTTCCGGATCTTGATTTACATACTGTCAGTTGGATTGTAGATCCTTTTAAATGTAAAATTGCTAACATACCATAAGAGCCTCAAGGTTTGGCAGAGGAACTTCTTGAATTTCTAATAACGAAGCACGTATTCCGTTTGAGAACAAATCAGCTCTGTCGTTTTTTTGGATGTCAGAAGCTGCAAAGACTTTCAAAATTGCACATGAGGAAGCGGTAAAAAAGTTACTGCCATTTGCAATGGATTTCTGTTCTTCGTTTTTATGTTCATTAGAGTGGAAAAGTAGGTTCCACTCTAATGAACATAAAAACGAAGAACAGAAATCCATTGAAAACTGTGTTCAAATTGCTCTTAAATCAAAAAACCCGAATTTTGAAGTTATTGTATCAAACATGAAACAACATCATTTCTCCAAAACTTAAAGGATAAAAGTTTTCAATGAAATTATTTTGTTCCAAAATGAGAATTTTATTTTCATGCAATTTTTTTCATTTTCCGTGTAAAATGATTCAATAAATAGTGTTTAATTTAAATTTATATTGATTTTCTCCTTTTCAAAATGAGGGGGTTATATCGACTTACACAAAATATTTTGGTGTAATGGCTAAAGAAATTCCCCGACGGCTGATCTAAAGTAAAACCAATTGAGATTTTTCGAAAAAATCTTAACGAATACGTTAGTGTAGTCTACTCAGCAATTTGATAGTTTTAATTTAGATTTAGGTTTTGGAAATAACGTATACAAGCAATAACGTTATAAAACAAATTAATGTTAAAAAAATGAAATCCACTATCGCAGGTTGATGCTATAATTTCCGTACCAACCTAAAAGAACTAAAATTTTAAATATTAATTTATGCACCAACTATATTGTGTAATCTTTTAAACAACGTTGGTTCAAAGAATGTAATTGAACCATACGTTGATTACATTATTGTTTAGGTTGATACTTGCTTCATTTATGTGTGTAAAAATAATAAAAAAAAAAGAGTAAAAATAGAAAATGAATGAGAAAAACTAAATAAAATAAAAATAAGTTCAAAGTGGTTGCCAAGATACATGTTGAATTAATTTCTTTACTGTGTCTCACAACCTAAGGTTTGTACATTATATAGTGCTGTATTCCAATTTTCCATGGAGTATGTGATGTTTTTCCGATGCATACTTACCAGTAGCAGTATCTTAATCGTAAGTCTTTTTGTTTCAGTAGCGTTTCAACCAATTTTGGTGGATGAGCCGGTTATTTAGAGAAAGATGCTAGATACGAACCACATTCGTGTTTCCATGCGAATAGCTTTAATGTAGTCGTTGTTCATGGTGCTCAACTATTGATTATGCAAATGAATGCGCGTTTAAAGTTCTCATTAGCATAATTGTTCTTTCACTGGTGTGTGTGCCGATAGACAGAGATGGGTTCAATATACACCCAAAGTTGACTTTCGGGCTTGGTAAATCGTGCATCATTTCAATGGTAGAAATCAATAAGACATGCATAATCGGCGCATTTGACAAAACGAAAACGCAACAAAATTTACCAAACGTTACTTACGATAACCACCGTTGTGGTTAAGGATATTTCTTGTATGTAACTTGGGATTAAGTGCAGCAGAAGCAACGGAAAACAAATGGATGACTTATTCATTTCATCCCGTTTGGTTTCATTATTGATTTTTCAGAGGAGGTAGACACAACATTTAACATGCACAATATGGTGGTGTTTATCACGCGCACAAAATATTTAACAGTCTCGATAGAAAAAAAATTGCCGAAGGTGTTCGTATAAAATCGTCGAAGACGCACGTCATACCAAACGAAGATTTGCGACTAACGGTGTTTGGAAAACAAACAAGGATCAATAATTTCGCGATAAGTTGGTAAGACGAGAGCGTGTAAACGATTCCGACGAACGCCGGGTTTGGTCGGTAATTGCCTATATTAATATGAAACGTCGACTGATGAAACACGACACCTGACGAGAAAACCGATCAGATTTGCAACAATTAATTTTCCCTCACAAAGCGATACAACTAAGTGGACTCTGTAAACGCTCGACACAAGTTTATTTTAAAACTATAATAATGTAATGTATTCATTTGGGAA
The DNA here is from genome assembly GCA_018397195.1 of Lethrus apterus. Taxonomy (NCBI): domain Eukaryota; kingdom Metazoa; phylum Arthropoda; class Insecta; order Coleoptera; family Geotrupidae; genus Lethrus; species Lethrus apterus. The sequence continues at coordinate 12,523 of JAFFZR010021252.1, read as the reverse complement.
AACTGAAATAGACGATGTATACATCTCATTTGACTAAGAAAACGAGTTCCATATATTAAGACATACCAACTAGAAAATAAAACCCAATATATTAGACAGACAAATAGGCCATAATAAAAAAAAAACTTCCATTCCCGGAAACCTCTGTCCAACAACTCTTTCTATAAAATGTTGTTAAAACGCATAAAACCCATTTCTTGGTTTGCTGTATTTATCAGATCAGAACTTGTTGGTCGATGTGGAAACTTAAGGTTGTGTGGCACAGTAGTATGCAGCAACATCGAATATTAACCTAAACAACAATAAGAAGATTGGAAATTAAAAAAAGAGACAGATGATCATATGTTCTTGTTTTTTAATTTTGTTTCAAATTTCAAACTAAGCCTAAAATTAAAATGAAAATTATATCAATTGAAACAAAAGTATTCAAAATGAAGCGCAACATAAGCCTATTATACCAATACTATATCATTAAAGCTCAACTTATACTAACCCACTTGTTTAAGTTTTATTCTAAACATTACTCCATTTACGTATGTGCATACAGATACCTAACAGAAACTAACTACATTTTCAACTTTTAAAAACCAATCCACACAGCCAACCAAAGCCGCAACGTAATGTATTGGTTTCGACTAGATATTACAACTTACAGTTCTATTTGTTGTTTTGTTTTCAAATTGTTTGATACTTTTTGATAAGATATTTATAACTAAGTAAAAGGTTTTATAACTAAGACTTGAACTATTAAAGTTGAAATCTAAAGTAAAACTGAAAATCACATCAACTGGAACCAAAAGTAATCGTAGCACAACCTAAACCCACCTAAGTCTAACTTATTCCATTACTACTACTACAAGAATAAAAGATAAGTATTAATTCAAACATATTCAACCAAGAATTTGACACTAATAATAATTATTCCATTACAACAAATCAAACTAACTTACCCCAGTTACCTTTTGTCGAAATCCATTACAACGCAATCAAGATGCACTGTAATGTGTTGATATCTATTGGGTATAGTAACTTTCAGTTCTTTAAAAAGTTAACATATATTATTACTATTACCGTTATACCGAAACTGTGTTATTAGTATACCCAAAATGTAATACTTAATTTGAATTAAATTTTCGCCTAGCATCGAGCATAGTATGTAGTATCAATCTATGAATATTAAGAGTAATGATGCCCAAATGATTGATAAGTTACACAGGGATGCACGGGGGATAAATGCCCTCAGTAATATTTAATCAACATGAGATCTAGTGACTCTAGTGGCTTAATTAGTAGATCAGTAATCTCAAGGTTTAAGGTTCAAATTTTAGTTATGTAATTTACAAACAAATTGACACAAATGACAACAGTGGCATTTAAATGTAAATAACACCGCATGGCAATCGTTTTTATTAATACTGACTACATTTGCCACTGAATATGACATAGTGAAAATCAGTCATAACACGTGTTGAGGTAGCCGTACAAAGGGGTTAAATAAAATAGAAACACCACTATATTATACATATTATTTGAATGAAGTTTTTTCTGCAATTAAAAAATGTCACAAATTATTACTTTTTTAGGTCAGATTGTCAAAATGGAAGTTATTTTTTATAGAGGTTGTAAAATTAAAATTTAATTAAATTATTCAGCTCAATGTGTTGTACGTGCTTATTGAGCACAGCAAAACAAAAGCAGATTTAGAACGTATGGCGATAGTCAAAAGGTCAGCGATCCTAACCTGCATGTTCTGGCAGGCAGGGTTGCCATAATGACGTATTTAGCGCTAATATTAGTGTTTTCTTGCCAACAATTACGTCCTTTTTAAATAAATTGCGCCCACGAGGAAATATAGTGTTTTTTTAATTATATCGTAACGCCATTTTGGCGCTTTTTGCAAGTTGACGATAATTAAATTATAGCAACATTACATAAAAATACAATCTAATGCGATGGATATGCAAATTTTTGTTGGACTAATAAAAAAGGGATTACACAAAGCTTATACTGATTTCTACGAAATCAGCAGTAGATAGCGTACATGTAACAATTTGCTACTATTTGCGTAGTTTTGAAATACGTATATTTTCCATTAGCGCTTAAAGATTAGTAATGGATTAGTATTAGTATATACCAAACCGGTGCAAAATACAATTTTAAATAGAACATATCTAGGAACTAATTGGTCGATAATTTGATTTTTAGTCGCTTTACTAGTGATACGCACGATTAAAAACAAGTTATACAGTAGAGTAAGAGCTTGTTACTCTAGAAATACGCCCATACATCTAGACTAGAGCACCATTAATTGTACGCCAACGGTCAGTTGCTATTGGCAATTGGAAATGTTACATGTAGGTTGATCAAAAATTAAATAAAAGTTAATAATAATTGTAAAAATAACACATTTAACTTAAAGCGAACACAATGTCCAAAATCATCTCCATTTTCTTTTTGGCAATAATGAATACTTTGAACAAAATTTCGATTTGTAATGGTCTGCTGAAATACACTCGATTTTTTACATGATTCCGCAGCGTCAAATCAAGAAACATAGCTAGCCATGTAATTGTTCCCCTTCGCCCTCTCCATCTTAAACACTCACTCCGCTACGCTCCGCTCGTGCCGTTTATCACTTGTTAACACAGTGTTAACCCACTGGTGATCTGGTGAAGAGCATGTCTTCAAAGGTGATACCTTAGCTAGAGACACTAATTCCTTTTTAGGTTTTTCTACTGAGGATGGCAACTTAGTTGCCGAAATACGTATTTAGAGTTTTCTAAATTTGTTGTAAGGGAATTTTTTACTTTTTTTATACCCTAATTAATACATTAATATATTTTATATTTAGTCTTCTGTTTTGTGTTATTACGGCCCCTAAATATTGAAACGAAAAAGAAAAGAAGTAAAGTTACCTCTTTTCCTTTTCGTTTAACTGTGTGTTTTATTTATCGTTGATGACCATATTTCTTGCTTCTTCTTACGATTTTAATATTTATATTTAAGCATTGAGTTCTTATTCATTGTATCCTCAATTTTTGGTATTCTTTTGGTATTTCTTGGCCGTTTTTATTGCCTCGTCTAAAACTAGGAAGAACAAGAGGGGACTATGTACACCACCTTATGTCACATCTTTATTTGTTTCAAAAATATCTAATTTCTCGATTTTGGTCGGTTCCTCTCTTCTATAGTATTTTTCATATCTTCAATATTTATACTGCATCTCTATTTGTTTTTCCCTTATTTGTTTTTAATCGCCTTACTATCTTTAGTGTTTCATCTAACATTGCCTTTATGATGTCTGTTGTGATTTGGTCGCCCCCCTTCTAACACATTCTCATTTGCCTATATTGGTATTGTGCTATTTACGTTTAAGTAATTACCGTCTTTTAAAATATATTTCCATTACTTCTTCTTCTTTCGTTATAGTCTGTCCTTCGTCAACTTTTATATTTTGTAATGTTTTTCTTGTCACATGATTCTTAGGACACATAATAATAACACATATCTAGCGTCTTATCTATAAGCATTTTTCATGTTCATTCCAAAGTATTTCTTCTTTTATGATCTTATTCATAGAGAGGATATCTCTGCTTTATATTCTTCATAATCTTTCTGATGTTGTTTGTTTGATGTTATTTAGGAGCTTTCCTAACTGAGTATCTCAGATATATTCTCCTTATTTCATCCCACATTCGCTTTTTCATTTTTCTTTTAAGAGGCAAAATAAAGCCAAAACCCCCCAAAATAATGCAGTTAAATCCATTTCGAGCACAAATATAGGTATATAATATACACGGTCTTCCTTAAATAAGTACAGATATTTTAACAGGTGATAGCTGACCTTAACCCAAACCCAAATACGCAAAAACGGCGGTCCTATCTTAATTTTAAATTTTCGAAAAATGTCATTTTTTATGTGGGCATTCGATTCTAAGTATGGTCCTGTGCCCATTTCAATATGTGTCGCGTTGAAAATCAACTTCCTGTGGCGGGAATAACATGAAATGTTGCAAAACAACCTTTATTGATGATAATTCGGCGTTACTGTCATATTTTACTCAAAACTTAAAATATTTTTTTCTGACACACCCGTCAACATAGGACCGTCATTTTTGCATATTTGGGGTTGGGCTATTGTCAGCTATCACCTGTTAAAATATCTGTACTTATTTAAGGAAGACCCTGTATATAACATCGTTGGTAATGGTAAAGTAAATCGCATCCAACCGTATTTAAAAACAATCGACTAACGATTATTTGAATCCACGGATGAAATGGCATTTCATAGCATTCATCTCTGTATGAATATGAATTATCACCACTCAAAATCGGTATAAGTGAAAGTCCCGAAAATTCTAGTTATTTTTGTTAGAATCAACAACACTTTTTTTAATAGATTGTTATTTAAATGGAAATGTAACTTCACTATTATACTTAATGCTTATTAGAATTTATAAAATTACGAAAAAGATTAGGTAGGTATAATATATTTTGCAGAATTATTATTTTTTTACTATTTTTGCTTACTACTACAATGAGGCATAAATAAAATTCATGAAGGCTTTTAGTATGTAGCAGCGAGTAGCAACAAGCTCATATTTTGCATATGTAAACCTTCTAATCACTATTATTATTCATACAAATTTCAGCTGCTACTTTATGGGAAAGTGGTGATTAAATAAAATAAGCGCAATTGTCAATACAAGGCAATAATAACTTAAATGCTAATTAATGTACTCTGGATTTCAAGATTTGGAGGGTGTGTGGTCCAAACCAGGTCTGAACGCCGCACCAGCACTAGCACAGGCCTCTAGAATGGGCCCCATTGTACTATCTCTCCAGAGTCTCACCCCCCCCCTCCAAACGTAGGTTAGTTGAGTGAGTTATCTTCTATAGATTTTAAAACTTACAGCTTCTTTTGCCGTAAACATACGTTTCTGAACCACTGTGCGGCGCGGCGGAGCGGCGTGCAAAAACGGTCGAATCCCGGTGCACCGTGTTTGCGGTGTTGTCATGTCACCGTTTCAATCAATGCCCTACTACATATTTCTCTATGCCGAGCTATTTGGGATTATTCTCGCGGGCGTTTCTCTCGTGACGGTGCGGCAAACGTGTGCACTTATATAATATATATATATATACATACGTACGCACACACACAAACACACACACACACACACACACGCGCCAAGACTACATACAAACGGCACTCACCAGTATGGAAAATAAAATTCGGAACGGAGTTCCACATACGAAACACGTCCTTGTGCATCACATTTTAATAATAAACGTGTCGGTTATCTTTAATTTCATGCGATTTTTCGCCACACCGTCAATGTTTGTAATTAGTGTAATTACAGAATTTTTCTCTACTATCCAAAGGTTTTTTTTCCATTAACTGACTGAACGATTGTTTCATAAACAATCAATGAAATAAATGTTAGTGAACTACGTATTCAATATTTCTTTAGCAAAATTTAATTGATATAAAAAATATTTACACATTTAAAATTGCATGTTTCCTTATATGTTTAGCAACCCTTAAAAAGTTTCTTTTTTCACAATTAAAACTTTAACAATATCATTATTCATTAACTTTGGTAGTAAAAAGGTTTGAATTTTGAACGCCAATGATATCACCGTTTTTGATATGGATAGATTACGCCATCTTTGCACAAAAGCGAGCAATTTCCGACGAAATACGTCGATACCAAATCGCGAAAGGAGCCTTGACATACGTTAGCCTTGGATGTCGAGAAAAAGCGCCGCCGAACGAGAAAACAGCGCATCAGGCGGGTTGATCCGCGCGATGAACTACTGCGCGTCTGTCAAGGAAGTAGACCCGCGCGTTAATAAAGCGAACTTTAACCGCAACTGTCCGGAACAATTCGAACGACAATGCCCGGCCTTTAGGCAATTTCTACTTGAAATCGACTGAGATGGTTGCATACGTAGCGGTGTGCAAAAAAAACAATAGAAATAGTCAGTACGAAGTGCCTCAGGCGTTATTATCGACAGTGTTTGTATAATCTGCGAAAATGTTCCAAGAAACAAATACATTACTTGTTTATTAAGTTTTATATTAAAAAAAATTACATGAAGATTGATATAAGCTCGTGACTAACTCGCATAGGTAGGTATAGCACAATACAGCGACGATTATAGAATAAAAGTAAGGTGACCATATGTACGTCATGAATTTCCAGGGACAGTCCCGAATTTTCAGTCCCTGTCCCGATTTTTCACAACTCGTTTTTTGGTCCAGAATTTACAGCATTTGTCCCGAAAAACAGTAGTGTGAGAAAAGTTTAAATGCATATATTTATTTAAATAGTATAGCAAACGGAGAATACAAGCGTAAGTTAAAAGAGGCACGCCGCGCCGCATAAACAGGCCCATCTAGCGATTATCTCAGAAAAATTGTAGTGGGGGAGCGCTATTTCTCATTCCTGTATTTCTCTCCCCAACATACAAGGATTTTTCGCTCACAGCTCACAGTTGCAGTTCAAACTTTCACTCACAGACAGCATTGCAATTTTTAATTGATATATTGTGTAATACATGATATCTTATTGTTGTAGCAATTTTTGTGCTGTTCTTTTTTACTATAAAATCATGTTTATCGAAGTTTACTTGATGTTACGTGATGTGTGTCTACTATAAGACCCCGCTCGTTCTTGGTTGAATATGATTGAAATTATAATTATCTTTTATTCTTGAGCAATCAACCAATAAAACACGAAATTGTAATAAAATATGTTTATTACAATATATTTTATTACATTTATTACAATTCCGTGTTTTATTGGTTGATTGCTCAAGAATAAAAGATAAGTATAATTTCAAAATTAAGAATAACATTTTTTTGGTTAATATTTAAACTAATCGCAGTTGTTCGAAGTCGACAATTACGTTTACATTAGATATTTTAACACTTATTAACAGTTTTTAATTTTTGTACGGTTGTATAATGATTCTTATTTGTTATATTCGTAACTATAAAAATGCGCATCCAAATATATTTATGTACAGAAATTGTTTGCAGAAGTCATATGAATTTATAGATTTATGACAAATGGATGAAATGGATTGTGAAAGCAAAATTATATGAAATGGCTCCTCAGTTGGCATACAAGAAATATAGATTTTGTGATCTTCATTTAGCCAGATATGGTTTGTTGTGATATTCTTCTGAGTCTTTATTAATTATCATACTATTGTGTTCCTTATATCTTATATACATTATTTATTTATACAGGGTGTTATGGAAGTCCACGTAGAAAACTTAATCACCATTAGAACTCATTAAAACAAGCATTAGTTTTATTTACCATTTTTTTCCTAAATTCTTCTAAACAGAGTTAAAATTAAAAATAGTTTGAACCCTAAAATGCATACCCGCCTATGTATTTACATATTCATTGATATAACGTACTACACAAAAATTACTCGATTAAAATAGGGCAATGAAAAACAATACAAACTATTAAGGTAACAAGAAAAACTTACTATGCATTGAGGTAGGTTGGTAATCATTTCACCGTATACGGCAATACATACAATACAACGTATACGGCAACTCAATTCTTTTAATATTGATAACACTGTAAACAATACAACAGTTTTTGCTCCAAAAAAAGTATAAAGTTTTTATCGCACAAAAACATTTTACCTTTCTCGGTCTTTTCAATTCATAATCATAACATTTGCGGAGCGTCAAATAAGGGGTTAGAAAAATAGTAAAAAAATATTCGCCTTCAAAAACATTACAAACAACATTTTGTTAACAACCGCGATTTGTACGGGTAGTTAAATTTTCTACGTGGACTTCCATAATACCCTGTATAAAAAATAGGAATAGTGACTCTTATTAGAGGTCGTGGTCACTTGTATTTCTATTTGAAAAGGGCTATAAGCCTTTTCTAAATCCCATAGAGGGATTACTACTTAATCAGTGGAAACAAATGAAAGTGAAATTGTATGCATCAGTCCGCAATGCCTCTGAGCGTGTATATCCAACACATGGAGACAAAGGTCGACTTCGAATGCGACGACTGAAGCGACAGTTGTCGTGTGGCCACAGCTGCGACGAAAAAACAACGCGATTCGAGTCGCCTGGTCGGATTCCAATAACGCGACTGTAGTCGCTACGGTGTTGCAAATCATGGCAGAAAGGCTTGTGTTATTATACTTTCTCGAAGAAGACGAAGATCTTTTGATGATGTTGAATCAGTTAATAAGAAATAAACCTAGACATAAGCAAGAGATAGTGAGGGATTTCAAAATACTGTCATACAAAGACATCTTTTGAAGGACGATTTTGTGGTAAGAAAATTTTTTGCTTAAATATTGAACAATTTAATTACATTTTATCAATTAATTTTGAATCGTCCATATTTTAAATCGTTATTTTCAAAAACATTACCTGTCGCGGCGCGCCTGTAACGACTAGACTGCTACAAAGAGCAGTCGAGTCGTACGGCTCGAGACGCGCGAATACGATCGCTTCGGTCGCGCGGCAATAGCCGCGTCATTGGAAAGGCGCCATATGATTAAGTGAAAAGCAGTAGATACACATTTGGAGTCGCGCGACAATACCCGCGCGGCTATAGTCGTTTCAGTCGTCGCATTCGAAATCGACCTTTAGAGTCGGTTGTTTGCGAAAGCGTTGTGTACTTTCTCGGCAGTTATTATTATGCAGTGTGCATATGTATTGCGTACCTATAATGCATTGGAGCAACGACGCTGTTTTAAACTTTTTTCATTAAACATTTTTCAAAATGAGCCCATTTTATGGGATCGCAAACATCCTCATCGTAAGAACAAGAAAAGAGGAATGACGCGTGGCTTCGTGTAAAATGTACTTAGTAGTACTCGTGCTCACTCGTCCAAATGTCTCGCCGAGATATTCGTTGAGTTGTTCTTGTCTTGTACAGCTGTTTCCACCTTTTCCTATCGTGAGCTAGTTCCCCTGTTTCTCCATGGTATGTTTCTTTTCTCGGCTGCTTTTCTCACAATGTCATCCCATGCTTTCCTGAGTTTTCCCCTCGGGTTTTTCCATGTGCTCAGGCGTGATATACAGTATAAGTTATTAATATTTTTTAATAATTAAAACACCAGTGAAAAGTCCAATTTTTATAGATAAGATGAAGCACTTTTGCTCTAAAGAGATAGTACTAATACTAACTCAAAAGTTCTGCGTCATGACATGAAGGCATGCAAATATTCTGCTTTTTAAGAAATTTATTTTTTTGAAATATATGAACATAAACAAAACCATCTCAATTATAAGGTTACAGATACGGTTCAATATGCCCTCCATTTTTATTAACTACCATTTGCAATCGTCTTCTCCAGTGCCCAATTGCAGAAGCTATTTGTCTCTGGGGCAGCTGATTCCAGCATTCCGTTATTCGTTCCTGTAGATCAGCTGTAGATCGGCAACGCGCGCGCCGCATGCGGCCCGTTGCAAGTTCTTTTGCGGCCCACAGAGCATCATAATTTTCTAACAATTTGCTCTGCTTACGCACAACTATAATAAGCATATGCTGTATTCATACACATTTAAGCGTTAGCGAGATGTAAAACCGAGAGTAAAACCGAGCGTCCACTGCATGCGTTTTCGTACGAATTATTTTCGTCAGAATTCTAACGAACTGAAATGCATGAAAAACATATCAAACGTACCGACGAAAACGTACGATCGATTTCGTATGCAGTGTACGACGTTTGATATGTTTTACTTGCGTTCGAATTCTGACGAAACTAACGGTACATTTTCTTAGAAGCGGCCGCCGCATGCGTCAGCCGTAATGCGGCCGCCGCGCCGTATTACGGCTCGACATCTTGACTATTTCCTTAGATGCGTCACACGTATGCTGCCTTCAGCACTGAACAGCATACAATTCATTAAAATTAGTAAAAATGATAACTTGCTTTATGCAATTTTAGAAGACACTGAGGATGGGAAAGTATTGCAAATGTGTGTCGATGAAATAAATACTAAAGTGAATCGTATTTTCAAAGAAAGAAGGGACGAAAGAATTATTTCAATATTAATTAATTTATTGCAAGATGAAAAAATCCTTTTATGCATTCATTATTACGCGCCAACCATTATACGAGTCTAAAATTTCTTCATAAAGTATGCGATATAGCGTCTGCGGCTGCGACTCTACTGGTTCCTGAGCAGTCGACTCGCGGCGGTCGCATCGTCTAGCGGCTAACGCGTGCGGCCGACGTATGTTAGGAAATGGTATTAGAAAACAGGGAGAGCAGTGCTTGGCGGCGGCCGCTTCTAAGAAAATGTACCTTAATTCGTACGAAAACGCATGCAGTGGACGCCCGGCCTAAAGGCTAATATCCGTCAACTATATTCGCAAGAACGGTATGAACCATCGAACCATGTAAGTAAGTAAGATGGCTTAGTCGTGGGAAAGTTTTAAAAAGATTTTTCGAGTTGAGAGACGAGATTGAAATGTTTTTGACAGAAAAAGGAAACAATATAACAGAATTATCGAATTTTAAATGGATAAGCGAGTTAGCATTTCTTGTTGACATTACAACTTACCTCAATAAATTAAATATAACACTTCAAGGCAAAGTAATGTTAATCAATGAGTTATTTACAGAAATTAAAACTTTTCAGCTTAAAATAAAATTGTTTATTTCTCAACTTGAAAAAAATAATTATTGTCATTTTCCTATTTTGCAATCTTTTAAAACAAACAATGACAAACAGTGTCCTTCAAATAATATTTATATTGATTCACTAAAATTACGAAATAGACGAAAATTTTATTTTATCGATTTCAAGATTTCTATGCAAAAGAAATTGATATATTAATATTTGAAAATCCTATTAAATTTGATATTTTAAAAACACCTGCAGACAATTTACAACTAGAGTTAATTGATTTACAATCAAACAATGTATATAAAAGTAATTTTGATGAAAATAATTTAATTTCTTTTTATTCAGTCTACCAGAAAATGAATTTCCTAATTTAAGAAATTTTGCAAAATCAGTGATTTGCATTTTTTCGAACACTTTTTCAAGAATGAATTACATAAAATCAAAATATAGAACGAGGTTGACAGATGAAAATTTGCAAAACCTTTTGAGAAACCCAACGACATAAATGAATTATCGAAAAACATGCAAGAACAAAAATCGTTATTCTTATTTGAATAAAATTTTTTTTTCTTTTATATTGATTTTTAATAATATTTATATTTGATTTAAAAAAAAACCCTATTTAAGCTACATACTACATTATAAAACATCTGTGGGGCCCGCTTAAAAATACATTTTTTTTTTTTTAAATGGCCCACCGTCCAAAAAAGGTTGCAGACCCCTGCTTTAGATGATTAATATCGAGAATTCGTGTTCTATCGTAAATTATTAAGCATTATTAAGGTACCTAAAATTAATTACTCATTGGCCAAAAATTTAAAAGTGCATGATCAAATAGAAGATATAGATTGATAAAGTTAATAATAATCAAAGTACTATTTATTAGTTGGTAGTTAAATTGTTTTGATTAAAAGTTAAATGTAATAAAAGTTGTTAATGTTTTTAAACAATTAGTCTCTAAAGGAGTTAAAAATATGAAAAATACATGTTACAACATCCAACAACCGACATTAACAGTGTTCAATGAACAACTGTAGGATGGAGGTGTTCCGAAAATATTATGTATCAATTTTTATTCTGTAACTAAATTAAGAAGATTATTATTATTAAGTTGTATATTATTTAATTAATGGGAACAACAAAATGAAATTTTAGGTCAGAAAAAACACTTGATTAGTACAATGAAATGCTTGTTTTATATAAATATCACAAAATTGTTTATGTTTTAGTTTTTTTAAAAATGTATTGAAAGAGAGGGGAGCCCCCCTCGAAACGTATACAATTAATTAATAAACAATCAACGAATAAATATTCGTCGTTTTTATTATTGAAATCCAAATTAATTTCTCTATAAAAATTAATAATGTTTTTATTAACGATTATTTTGTAACCATTCTTTGGCATAATAGTAACAATGCTTCAAGTTAAACAGTCAATACCAAATATCCTCCTTATATTATACAGGCTGTTTCAAAATTGAAAATGAATTGTAGCATCTTTAAAAGGCTAAAACTCTTTTTTTTTCAAATGGAACAGCCTGTATATTTTTATGCCATTTGCTTAAGTGTTAAGTTCTTTTTCGATCGCGTATAACATTCCTTATACCTAAAGTTAATTCTTTTGGAGTTATAGGTAATTCAGTATCATAAAAGCTGTGTTAGACAAAATAAGATATATGATAGTAATACCTTTGAAGTAAATTTATTTAGGAATAGTAAGTATCTGGATATGATGTAGTACCTGTAGTTTATACTAAAATTCTAAAGTGATTGTTAACCAGAATATACCGGGCGTGCCAATTATTTGGGATCGGTCTATTACGCCTTACCTATTCACTTGATTAAAAAATGTTATAAGTAAAATTTGTTTGGCGTCAAGTACTCT